>LUCH01003470.1:8556-31132 GCA_013368495.1 Paragonimus heterotremus
TACTTGACGATAGCGAAACTTGGCCGTTCCGAGTAGAAGACTTGAATCGTCTCCCCACGTTCGACCACCAGTGTGTGCGTTCAATCGGTATCGGTTAGCACCTGCGAATAAGCTTCGATGTTATTAGGAAGTGTGCATTTGGTGGTAATTGTCAAACGAACTTTTTTGTTCACTCCTTACATTTGCACAGATTTGGATGGTTAGGTCATGTATCAAGGATGTCAGGTAGCCGTCTGCCACACCGAGCACTGTTTGCCGACGCTGCGGCCGACTGGCGCAAAGTACGAGGTGGACAAATGATGACCTGGTGTTGAGAAATTTAATCGTTGACGAAGGAGTTGTTTATTGTAGGTCGCGTTTGCTTTCCAGGCTCTGGCCCTCCTGACTCACAGAATCGGTGGGTTGGACTTTAGGTGAGATGGCGGCTAATCGAGCTCAGTGACGTGAATTTTGTCGTTGTTTTTTTCGAGTTATCTGTGGAGTGAGTGCACTTAATGACGCGGGGCAGTGAAACCCGTAAGGAAGTTGTCTTGCTGATGACGCCTTACTTTCACTTACAAGTCGGTTGTTTGTTTTCAGATTTTAGACACCTTGATGTTGAATAATTGAATATAGACGTAGCTCTTTTTTTGTTGTTGTTAGGTCCGTCCCGTTCCATTCTCTTTATTCTTCTCTTCTATGCAGGGTTGCTTTTTTTCTTACTGGTTTCATGGCAGTTACGTATCAGTGAGAACCACCGGTGTACTGTTGTCTATGATGATGATGAAGTTGGATGTTTGCTATGCGCAGTGGTGATTGAAATTAGCCATATTTCTTGCTCACTGTGCATTTTGGTCAGACTAGTCCCTCACTTCCATGTGAGTTGGACTCTTCGGTTATTGAATGCATGGAAGATCCCAAACAAATCTCCTCCTTTTGTTTCGTACTTTAGGCTTTCGAGCCAGTAACCTCCCTAGTAAGATCCTCTGATTTCCATATCCTTCAACATAAGCGATTAGAAGTATTTGAAGCTGGCTTTTCTTCGACGTTTGTGCTCCTCCATTTTCCTATAGTTCTCATGAGTCTACATTCACTTTGCTGAACTGTAGACAGTGGAGGTGTTTAACGTCGGCGTATTCCAACCATTAAGCGGCTGTGCCCGGGGTAGCTCGGTGGTAACCCCACTGAGTTACCAATTACTTAGTCGTGAGTTAGAGCCCGATTGGAGTGGCCACTCTTGTCTGTATTTGGATAGACTAACAATATTTTTAGCCCGTATATAGTCTGCATGCTGTGTGATGTCAAGAAACGTGTAGTGAAATGACCGAACTAAAAAATAGATGTGCGCAATGGAAGACCGATTGAAATTGAGCACTTGTCATTTTCCTCTTTCGGCGAACAGTATGTAAAACAGGTCAAGCCGTCTAACTTATTGAAAGGCTTCGTTCGGATTGCACCTCTCACTCTCAAATGGCTGAATGGCGTTACGTGCTCAGGTTGTTTATTACAGATAGTCCGCCCTAAGCTGTTGTCCTTGTCTGGATAGCGTTTTGTAATCAGCTATTAGTGTAGCTGATCAGGCGTCCCCCAAGATAATGGTGTGTTCACCGATGTTCATCCTCTGTGATACCTATACGATTTGTGGTTATTTCGGACTATTCTCTGCCGACTTAATACAATTACGGTACATTCCGGTTCGTGTGACTCAAACATCCTAGACTCAACCGAACATACCGAATCATATGACAAAAATTCACCTACTGTTGTCAGTAGTTCGATCAACGTGGTCGTACTTTTGACCACTCTCATCGGAAATTTCCAAAAACAACGCTGCATGACAGCAGTAGAAAAAGTTTCTGGTTTGGACAAATTAAGAAAGAAGCCATATGTAGGCAGTCAACGAGAACTCGCTATTTACATTCAGATACATTTAACGATCATTCAGAAGCTGACTATCTACGAGACGCGTCTTTCCAAGGGGCCGCTAGTTTGACAAATCCTGACGTTTAGGTAGTGAATATAAAAACTAGCAGGATAGAAGAATGTCTTAATGTGGAAAACTTTTACTTTTATGGTTCCAGCAAGCGATAGGCAAGTATCTGTGAACCAGTGAGCTCATTCTTACTAAAGCTGTGACGGTGGGTAATGGGCTTTAAAGTGTGAATTTTTGGGCAGTTAAAACGTAGGTAAACATGTGGGAAGCTCGAGGTAACATAGTTTGTAACTATATTCACGTAGAATCACTGAGTGGTGATTGCCAGACAGTTTCAAAATAAAATGAATCCATCGTTTCACGGCTCTTGACAACACAATCCACAAGTCAGTGAAACTGGTCTCTATTTTGGAGCCGCATAAAATGGACCACTCATTTTCTTCAAGACTTTGTGTAAGATCAACAATGGTTCTTCGAGATTTCTAAATACGCGTTCACATGTGTGAAACAGATTGTTGCTGAATAAATTGTTACTACGATCGTAAAGCATTTTTGCGGCACACGGATCTTTGGGCATCTACTATTGATGCGTTGGATATCAACATTACAAGTGTTGATTCCACTGTTGTTATTATTTCACATCAGACTACTGTCCTGGATGATGTCCGTTACATGGAACAAGGTGGAGGTCACAATCGTCAGAAACTCTTTTCGCACTGCATGCTCCCTCTCTGACGATCGTAACAGTGTTCTCCGTAGTTAAGATGGGTACCTAGAAATCCGCCGAGGATGATGACCTCAAAGCACGGCATGCTATTTTGATAATTACAGGTCATGTGGTTCGTTTCCTGGCATGCATAATGCTCCATAAAGTTGAAACAGATTCCCACCACTGCGTTGATGGTCACTGGGACCAACTCGCTTACACTATTTTAACTCAAACAGAAATGCGTGGGTTTTTATCAGAATAAAAAATTAGTGGAAATCTGATTTAGTAAACTGTTTTTGGTATCTGTACTGTTTTTGAAACGAACGATGCCTCGTATAGTAGACTGTAGGATATGACAGATGTGTTTATTGTTTCCGACATCTTAGGTTGCCGGTTAATACGTTTGAAAATGTGGCCTGATGAACACCATTACGTTAACTGGACCGCGCCGCAGATGAGTTTAACAAAATAGAATGAGCAGGCTTCATTTAAGCGGAACGCTCTTGATTCGTCCTTATTCTCGGTCAGACAACGAATGCTCGCCGCTATCGAATCTTTAGATATTTGATTACACGTCAGATTGTTCACTCACTCTAAGATTCTCACAAGCCCTGTGATTACTGTGACAACCAGGTACGATTTGCATCCACAATCTTATCTTCAACTGGTTGAAGTTTGTATATGGATCAGCAGACCACTCAGCGTCAATATTGATGACTCGCCATCTAAGTAGTTGACCTATACTTATTTAGAATTTGGAACCAGTCAGCATTAACCAACAACATTTTATTTGGGGTCTTCGTTTTTAGATAATACTTCAGTTTTTTCCACCTGTTTTTCTCATGAAAAGAATTAGAAACCCACTGTTCGTATCTGTTTCACATATGATACAGTGTGATTGATATCACATTAGGACTACAGTGCACATCTGTCATTAATCCTGCTCCAGGACTGGAGATGCGCAACACAGAAGGTTCTCTTGGTGTTCAACTATTGCTGTTTCCAACTGTATCAGCTGGATTGATTGTATGCGTAACGTCACATTTCTATGACATATATATATATATATATAGTCATTCGAAGAAAAATTAGTGCGACTAAACAGTGGCATAATCATGAAGTTCGAAAAGCCCAGATTACTCCACTGAGTTAGGTTAAGTGTTGCTTCTATTCTGATTGAAGACACTCGCATTGTGTTGTAGTCAGTGATTTGTCACTATCCATATTATTATTGCTTGCTCCTGGTGAACTGTAAACGTGACTGTTCTCATTTAACACATTTTGTTAACGTCAGTACCAACAGGTAATCTAGCCATAATATTCATACCCTGATTCAAAGTTGGAAACGTGCTCACCATAGTGATTCGTTTTCACTTTTCACCTTTGTTGTTCTGTATTTATAGGGCCAAGCAGAATTCGCTTTTGAATCTCCATGTTGGAAGCGTTGTCGTTTTGCCACTATCGAATTACAGCATTCTTGGCGTCAGTCAGACGACCCTGATTTGGCTCGGCTGCTCGCTGCTGCTAGAGAAGGCAAATGTCCTGATTGGATGCAGGAGCTGTTGAAGTCGCGCTGCGTTCCAAGTAAAGAACCTTCAGAGAATAAATCATCCTTAGTTCCAACCCGGCTTTGTACACACCGAAGCGATGCCGATGCATGGAATTTGCGTATGCTGAATACCCTTCAAGGTACCTTTGAGAACCAAATTATGGATAGATTTTTGACTACTGAAACTGCATTAGTAGTTCAACATTTATGGGTTGGCATCTAGGTTGTCATTTGAGGAAATCAGCTGGCTGAAGGCCACATCCCCACTGAAACTTGACTAGACGGATACTGATCCCATCTTTGCAAGTAACCGTTTGCGTTGCAGTGATAAGCCGTTAGGTGTGTTTTATTCAATGTTCATGTAAGCCATTTTGTGCCATTGCACGGCGTGGAGTCCAACAACAGTTCATCACATTCTTGTTCAAAGGAAGTCATGCGCCGTTATTTCTGTGATAAACAAACGGAGACATCGTCTCGAATGAAAAACTAAAGTGACAAGCCAATATTGTGCTTTGAGGTAGTAGATGGAAAACTCAGTTGCACGTGTTCAGGCTTCCGTGAACACGCTCAGTTAACGACCTTGACTTTGTTTTCACTAAGTCAACTTTGAAGCCTCCCGAATATACTTTCTGCGTGAATTAACCTCTGTTAACATCATCTGAGGTTGGCATCCACCAATCCGGTATTTGAGCGTAAGCAGTAGCCTTTTCGATTTCAAGTGAGACGTTTGTAACGTAGATTGCGAGTATTAGAACTTGTTTTTAATAACTGCTCTATTTGTCTGTCGTGTTTCTCAATAGGAAATGTTCGCCTACCCATTTTTTGCGTTCCACCTAATCGTGATCACGGTGCCTTCACTGTTTTTATACAGTCCGTATGAGTTTCACTGCTGATCTGGTCACCTGAAATAATGAGAGATTTTCATTCATTCTGTGCTCCCCGTTTTGCGTTCATCCATTGAACTGATGTCCCAATTCGTTTTTTGTAGACAGGATAGCGCGTAATTTGTCCTGGGCTCTAGGCCTGGCTCGTACATTGAATTATTTAGCAGTAGCACGTCGGATTTTCCTATGGAGCTCCACAAAGTTTGTGTAAACACTAAATTGTGCATGACTAAAAACACGCGAATACCGTTAAACTATTGCGGTCAGAGTAGCCAGATGTTGAAGTGAAGGAACGCCAGTAATGACTGCTCCAATGGGAAGGCGTATATATTCGACGATAAGTGTACACTATATTTTAACTAAAGGGATATTTTATTACGACGATGTCATACAGTGGTTTTTCTTCATTAAGCTAAATCTATCTTCACTTTCGTCATCACATCGTTGTTGTGCATTAACCTCTGTCTGTAGTGACTCTAATTTTCGATTGTTTTCTGGTTCTTTGCTAGAAATGCCATAGTTGCATTCTTTGTGAATGCAATTATTTTTAGTACATCTTTATCCGCTGCCCTTTTGAATTTTTTCTTATATCTGTCGGGGCTTTGAAACATCGAATGTTAGAAAATATGAACAACTGTTTTGTGTATCACCAGTTGAATGTAATCACATTGGTGTAACCATTTATTACTAATGCCGAAAAGCACAAGTACAATCTGGTATTGGCATTAGCTTCAGCGTGAACTAATCACCCACCAACTGTTTTGCAATTTTTATCGGAATCGTTGCGTCACAGAGTTGGCTAAATAATGACATCTGATTTTTATTTGTGGCTAGAACAGTTGTTGCTTTTTTAAGAGTTGCTCTTTAATCCTATTATGAACTGTTCGGTGAGTTCGCTGGCATTTATTACCTATCTATTTTTAAGTGCTTGGCCTTAACTTTATGGCTCACACAGTAGGCCTGCCGACAAGGTATGCAGTGACTGTGTTATTGATAGACTTTGCAGAATCGAACCCTATTCTTACCGAATGGTTCCTATGGATCTGTACCACTGGATGCTTTACTATCCAACCGAAACCTGGGGAGCAACTACACGATCCTGAATTATTCTAGGTGAGACATTCGTAGCTTGTAGCCTCTGTTCTAGCTGTTGAGTTCTTTTCTCAAAACAGAGTGGAGACATGTCGCGAGACGTTACTCCTAACGAACGAGTCCAACTAGCTTGAATCTCATGCACACTTATGAGGTAATCAGTCTCATAGCAAGCAGATCAACTGCGTATATGTTTTCCGTGTACACAAGACTGTCCCATGTGGAATTGGCGTTGCTTCACTAATCGTCAGGAAAAATCAGGAAACGACTGAATAACTATATCTTCCACTATTTGATCAGGTCAGCCAGCCCACCTGATGTGGGTGTGTCTCCAAAGCTACATCAGGGTCGTGAATGATACCGAACGTCTGTCGTTTGTATTTGATAATACGCCAGCGACCACGGTCACTCGTTGGATGATCGGAGGGTATCCTCTTATGTTACCTGGAATTGGAGACTTCGATTGGTTCTAAGGACCGTAACATCAATATTAAATAAATCAGTCTGTCATAGGGTGATATCAATAGCACATGTGACGTCACCAGTTGTAACCTGATTCCTCCAATACAGAGCAAACATGTCGGCGAATAACGAAAGATGTAACGTTGGCACTGTTTGTCCAATCCTAATGTTACACTACAAAGCGTTACTGGATTGTCCACTGTGTTGGGGTTTGGGTAAGTGGTGAATCGAATAGGATTTCACATTATTATCGGATAAACGCAGTACCGCAGCTGTAAAGGCAGTTCTGTTATATGCTTATAGAGTTGTGCCTCAGCACTTTTAAGCGATCACCAGACTTATTACTGTAACTCCTTGTCGTCTGATGGCTCCCCTGTAACCTGTCTTACACGATTATGCTCGATAGGACCTAAGTCAGCCCTCCGGATCGGTGAGGTGCACAAGTCTGACTACCACGTCAAGGTAACGAAATGGGTCATAATAAATGCCCTATTTTACCCTGATTTTACGTTGGCTCCTGATAAAAGTAAATCGAACTGCTAATATCTGAGCGCGTTATATATCTCTCGACAAAATGGTTGGAGGAGACATGCTGTTTCAGATATCCAAATCTTCCCGTTCCACAGGCAGATTAGGTCGCACTTCATTTCATGAAACCCGTTCGCAACAATAACAATGTCAATTGTCAACCGTATGGTAACATAATCGGACCTTAAATGGCTCTGTTTATATCTGGACAGTCTGACATCGTCTACCCCACAAATTACGCTTGACCGGAGAACCCAAGATTAGGTATTGTAGCACATTGACTGATCAAAATTTGTAATAAGTATAAAGAAAAAAAAATATCGACCATATCAAGACCGCACGCCTCTACGCATTATGTGCTTCATCTGTTGAGCTACGAAACCACGCCAGGAGCTGTCATTAGGATTCCATTTACTCAAACGTCGCTTCGTATATCTAATATTCATCAAACCGTCACGGACGGGACATCCAAGACAGTTTTCTCCAACAGCTGTGTGCCGAAATCGTATTACTTGTAAGCAGTTTGACAATATTTGTAATTACTTCAGTGTGCTTTGACGGCGAACAGCACGTGCCGCTTTTCCGCTTGCCTCAACTGAGTCAAGTGACAACTGATTTAGCCATCGAGTGCGTTATGCGCTAGTTCGCAACAGATAGCTCAAATAGGCGATATCAATCTCCACTGGTTCCTCTAAATGATTATTTTCAATTGGCTGCCCCAGCAGAACAAACGAAGTCTTTTCGGAAGATACGTCTAGCTCTGAACGCATTGACTGTTTGCTCGTGACGAGCGATCTTAGCCGTCTAAATTTAACCAGTATCTCAATTGACGATGCAGTGTTTAGAATCCTAGACGGTAGAAGGCTTTTCTTTTCCAACTAATGGAATTTGTAATCTTTTTATCAGCCGGGGAAAATTCATGTCAACCTTGCGGATTATTGTTGTCGATAAGTTTCAACAGAAATCCGTGGTTTTATGGGATTCAAAAATTTAAAGGTAATGAGCCCGGCGAAATATTGCAGATTTTCGAGAACGGTCAGGTAGCTGTCGTTTGCGAAGCAGGAGAACTGAGGGCTACTATATTGTGTGGGAGTCTTGTGCGTCCTCTATGGAACACACGGTTTCCGTGGTCAAACAACACGTGCCTGATCCTAATCGAATCAGTGTGTTCAAGGGTATCATCTGTGTAATTGATGTAAACGTCTTTTTAGTCATGACGATCCTCGCCGTCGGCAACATTCGCACCTTAACGAACGAGTCTGTGTTGAAACTACACAACTTATCACAGGTTTCCAATTCTTACTTTTGTGTTTCGAAACAATTTACACTTCCAAAATATCAACTATTGATTGCAGCCTCACTAAATACTGTTACTATGCGTGTTGATTCTCAGTAGCTATTCACAGTTTTGTAGCACCGATGCCCAGTTGCGCGTGCCCGTGATATATATTTGTTTACACCTTAAAGGCGGTTATTGGTATTAGATTTCAGCCGCAGCTGATTGTTCATCAGCTTACCCTGTCATCCTTATTTTGTATAGCAACTGATTCGTTTAATTATGCCATCTGTAACCTCTATATTGGCATCTGTTCCAATTTCAGGTGATGGTAAAGTATTTAGAGCTCAAGATTCCGGATCTAAGCACTCTCGGCTACTGGACATAATATGTCCCGCTCCTGCTGTTCTCCACCTAAAAATTGGTGCTCAGGTGAGACATTTACGTGTATTTGCCTACAAACCGTACTCGTGCTCTCCACAAATATACACTACTCATACATGTTAACAACGTTTATTCCATTTACTGTTCTTAGGTGATGTTGTTACGCAATATTGACACCAGTCGTGGTTTGGTGAACGGAGCGCGCGGAGTGGTCGAGCGTTTGTGTAGCGATGGTGATACCCTTCCTCAAATCCGCTTCTTCGTGAATAAGTTAGGAAATCCGAGTGGGACATCTCGTGACGTACTGTACACGGTACAGCGCGAGAAATGGAGCCTTCGACAAGGTGATGTGGGAGACGTACAAGCCTATCGACGCCAGGTACCGCTGAGTCTGGCTTGGGCTGTGTCCATACACAAAAGTCAAGGGATCACTCTGGATTCTGCTGAACTAGCTTTATCGAAGGTGAGTGAGACAGTCATTGAGACGTGCACTTCGCTTCCTCATTACCGTATGTCTCATTCCCGTTGGTGCAATAGCACTTATGCTTGAACATGTTGATGCCTCTCTCATTATCGTGATATTACTCGTGGTGACAGAAAGTCCGCATTGGTGACTAGTGACAATATTGAGTATCACAGTGGAGGATAAAGTTAATCTCGCCCACAAATCCATTCATCGTACATACTCGAATAACGCAGCTGAATTTTGCTTCCAGCGTGGTGCAAAATCAATGCCCGCTTAATGGTATTCATCTCAACAGTCGTCTTGGCTGTGTAGCAGTTGCTGCGGTTTATATGGGGCGACTGACAGTGGATGAAATACAGGCAAAGCTTCTGTGTGTAACGTTCTACACACTGATTCTAGTTTTTCGTGCACCCACTTTAGAGCTCACCTTCGCACTCACGTCTACGCTGTTAGTTTCACATGGGCTGAGTTAATTCTCACTTGAGGTTGTTTGCTCGCAGTCAACTCGAAGTGAACTGTCATCATTCGGATAATGTAACGGAGTGCTAGGCAGATTTTGCAATTAAACTTCATACACTCACTGGCATGGTATTTTTTGTGATTCGCGATCTATAGACATTCGGACGGCTAAGATACAAGAAATGTACAGATCCTACCAGGATGGATCAATCCTGAGAGGATAGACGCAAGCTATTTTTTTCTATCCACTATTAGTTCAGATTGCCTATTTAACCGACTGATTTCAATCGCCTCCTTTTTAAACCGAATACGTCCAAAGATTCTATGCTATAGCTCGAAACACTACCTAAATAGCAGCTGGCGATAAAATTGAGTGTCACTTATCCCCGTTAATGTTATCTCGCACGGAAAAAAGAAAATTCCGATTCCGACTGGCTGTGCCAAGTGTACTGGAGGGAGAGTGAAGACGTCCGATCCTTGTGGCTGTGGCGGTCGCTATCCGGCAGTTAGTGAATAACTCCACTGTTTTTGTAAAAGTCATGGAAAAGATGCTAAAAATGCAGGTTTAATGGAAATTCTGAACGGAGTTCTTAAAACGATCTAGTGCCGGTTCCGACATTTTTTGTAGCCGAGTAGATGCCAGACGTTTTGTTTTGCTTTTCTCTGAAATACTTGTGACAGGCTGTCAAAAGTTCGGACGCCTGGGTAACCCAGAATTTTTATACAGTGTCTATAACTCTGATAAGTATGTTTTATCAAAGCACACCAATCATTCG
Organism: Paragonimus heterotremus; assembly: GCA_013368495.1. Classification (NCBI taxonomy): domain Eukaryota; kingdom Metazoa; phylum Platyhelminthes; class Trematoda; order Plagiorchiida; family Troglotrematidae; genus Paragonimus; species Paragonimus heterotremus. The sequence continues at coordinate 19,054 of LUCH01003470.1, forward strand.
AGATGGATAAGTACGAACAACATGGTAACTGACTTCGGTTGATAATCCTCATTCTCCGTAGCTCCTACGTTCGTGGCATGACAAACACGGAGTCTCGTCTATCCCGATTGCTTTTACGTGGCAATATCCAGCTCAACATGACAGAGGGTGGAAAACAACCTTACGGTCAATAGGCTAGTACACTGATTTTACATTGGACTGATATTACCATTAGGTTAAGCGTGTCCTCTATTAGTGTGGTAATGATGCTTTTGCAAGTTGCCGATTCTGTGGTTTATCGACTGTTAGAAAGAACTAGAAATTGTACTCACTATCATAATCGCCATAGACAGCAATACATCAGTGGTTCACACTGATGCTTAACTGACACACAACCATGAAGGAAGAAGAAAACTATGAGAAGCGGGTAAAAAAAAGAGGGCGATCGACCTAGCTACTAAAAATAACTACGTCTATATTCAAACATAAAACATCAAGACGCCTACACCTTGCAAACAAACAACCGAGCTGTAAGTGAAAGTAAGGCGTCATCAGTAAGACAGCTTCCTCACGGCTTTCACTGCCCCGCGTCATCAAGTGCACTCACTTCACAGATAACTCGAAAAAACAACGACAAAATTCACGTCACTGAGCTCGATTAGCGACCATCTCACCTAAAGTCCAACCCACCGATTCTGTGAGTCAGGAGGGCCAGAGCCTGGAAAGCGAACGCAACCTACAGTAAACAACTTCATCAACGATTAAATTTCTCAACACCAGGTCATCATTTGTCCACCTCGCAGCTTACGCCAGTCGGTCGAAACGTCGGAAAACAGTGCTCGGTGTGGCAAGCGATTAGCTGACATTCTTAGTACACGATCTAACCATCTAAGTCTGTAAAAATGTGGTGACTGAATAAAAGAACTCGTTTGACAATCAGTGACAAACACCCGCTTCCCAGCCTCCTCGTTGGTGCCACTCGATACGAGCGATTGAACACACACATCGGTGATCAAACACCTGAAGACGGCTCACGTCTTCTACCCTGAGGGGCCATGTTTCGCCGCCGTAAAGTAATACAGCCCTCACTGTTGTCTGATATACGCGACCCTTGAGATTCAGGGAAATACATCTGTCACCGTAGGTGTCTCAGATTAGCAAACGCCGCCCTAACCTTGGAGATACCCGCCTCCATTCTTTCCCTACACCTCCACCGTTGATGCAGCTTCCCAGGTATACAAACCAGTCAACAACCATCACGACTTTATTATCTGACATTGAATTTGCGTAAACACAGCAATCTTGCAGAAGCACTTTGTATTTTGAGACTGCAAAGCGCGTTCCGAAGTACGCGAAATAGCGTTGTTTGTGCCGCCTGAAAGTTGTCAAACAGCAACACCTTATCGTCAGCATAATAAGATCAAGATCAATCAGTCTTTCACCAGGTAGGAGGTCCACACCGGCATCATTGGAGTGTCGCCGACAGTCATTTCATCCGTGACGAAATTGAACTCACTATATATACAGTGGCGTTCTTCTGCTTCGATTCCTGTCAGTCTTGTTTTCAATCGTAGTTCTCTTTTCCCTAATTTGTCCAGTATGTAATAGGTATGACAATTCATAATTCACTAATCAAACAGGAGGTGTAAGTTACCACCGACTTTATTCAGATTTACTCCAATTCTATTTTCAGATAACGAAACCTGAGTGCTGTTATACAGGTATTTCTCTAAAGTCTGCACGAATAAGCGATATTTTGGATCCTATGCTGCGTATGTACACTTCATGTACATCATCTGCCCACACTTGTACTTTAGGTTTTCGAATGTGGTCAAGCCTATGTTGCACTGAGCCGATGTCGAACACTCTCTGGTCTGCGATTGCTCGACTGGCGCCCAGATGTGATTCAAGCCAATCCGAAGGTTGTTCAGTTCTACAAGGTCCTTCGTAAAAATCAAGAAGCCATGCGTCGAGGCGAAGAGCCAAGTGATGATGATGGCGACTTTCAACGATCATCACCCATCAAGCGAGCACGCTGATCATTTCGTATCGCTACCAGCCGCAATACATCTTGTATATATTAGGAACGATATTCAGCACATTCTTTAGAATAAAAAAATGAAAATACAATGTTCTATGCCAACGGCACTTTGCGTAATGGTTTGCTTTCGAAATAAATTGCCTGTACTTGTAGTGATCGTTATAGTGCACGTCAACGAACTGCTTGAAAAGTTTCTCATTATTTTCCGGTATTTTTTCTAAAATCATTATTGTAAAAGCAGGTCAGCAAACTTACGAAGGCAATATAAAAAAACATTGGATTTACGTAAAAGATGCAGCAAAAGACAGTTTTGATCCACGGTTAGTCAAAACGAAAGTTTTCAAGTAATGTTCAATAAAACGTGTAGGCTATATGGATAAGAATCGGTTTGGAGAAATAACTAATTGTAGTAGTTTACAATCTATAGAGGGAGATCAACCGAGCTGTTCAGCATGCGTCAGTCAGTAAGCAGGGAGTTTATGTACACAATGCAAACTGTACTTTCGTGTTTTCTTTGAACGCGGGTTAGCCACATGAAAGACAAGCTGGTGCGTAATGAGGAAAATTTTAATTTTGAGCTATATGAGCCTTCGTGGAAGGAGCGGATAATAGTGAGTCACAATTCTGTATGCCTGGTTGTTCCAGCTAACCGGCTATGGACAGGCGAGTTCATCAGCCCATGGCCATTTTTAGGCAGCCGAGTGCGCGTGATGGGTGAGTTGACAGCGGATTGTGTAGCTCTTAGTGGATGTCCTGAATTTGTTCGTGTAGATTTGTGCACTGGGGTTGTGGAGCAGCTGATTGTCTTTGAAGCAGCAGAGCTAACAGTCGGCAAAATCAATGGTTGTGTGTATCGCTCTTGTTCCACGAACGCGGTCGGTACATAACCCGGTTCATAGGTGTCGAACTTGAGCACTCGAATCCATTCCGTCGTATCCTCAGAAACAGACGGAGCCAAGGTATAGAACTGGTCTCCAGCTTCAAAGCGTAGGTAACATGATTCGAAGCCATCCGCTGAAGCAAGGGCATAATCAAATTAAATCTGTGAGCGTGACTTCGAGCACCAAGCTTGAGGTGTATACCATATGCGAGAAACAGTCGGACTAGCGGCGTATCAGTGTTACTTGTACAGATCAGGGTAGAATGACATGTTTTCTTAAGTACTGAAGGACTTGACTGCCGAACATCCAGAAATTATAGATTCGAAGAAAACTATCGCCTGGATAGAAAAGATGGTATTCCATGACATACGGACAAAATCACTGGTTTTAAGCAGATATTGGAAATTTCCCACTAATTGGTTGGACAAAATGCCGTCAAACGTAAATCTATTCTAAGCTATCTTAATTGGATTTATTATATACAGGACCATAGCATGAATTTGAGACAAGCAGTGACACTTGCACTTAACTGTTACATAATCATGACTATGGTTATTTGAAGAGAAGGGAGAAAGGACGGATAATAGGTTCAAAAAACTAACTTCGAACGTTCAACATCTAAGCACCCACATACTACAAACAAACTGCAGCATTGAGAATGAATGTGGCTTCTGTTCTCGTTTCACAGACAACGTACCATTGGGCCGATTAGTCATCATCTCCTGACGTTCCCGGCTAACGATTAAAGCTTCTGTTTACCGATTTCTAGGCACTAAAAAACAGCTGAATTAAGACGTACAAGTGAAATGACACGGATCCATGTCATGTCGGGAGAAGACTCAAAGCACGTATAACATTGTTTATCAATATACCGACATTTGTGGATCAAACTGCACCAGAACGCTGGGTGTGCGTATTCAGCCGTGTATCCCAAACTAGCTATTGGAAAACAAAGTCGAGACTAGTCAACATTCTGTCAGACGACCTTTGAAAAGAAGACGCGTCGTCCAGGTTGAAGGGTTTTTTTCCACGCTAACTCTCAGCCAGTAGGTATATTTTGTCTTTTTTTGAAACTGTTCCGACACACTGCTGTACGAAAGCGCATGGTGATTAGCCCAGAACTCCCATGGTGTTAGAGATCGACCACAGTAGTTACTAACCGGTTTACACGAACAGCATTTCTGATGCCCAGAGATTATTCTGGAGGTTGGGTCCATTTTAACTCGATGTTCCGAGACAAAAGGATATGTGATTATCAGGTTTGTTAAACACAAAAGGATGAAAATGTGGACGTATCAGCATTAGGCTACTAAATCATCGGATTCAGGAATAGAAGTCGATTGTTCAGCGGACAACGTCTATAAGCGATCGTGGCTGAACGTTTAGACAGGACAATTCGGTTGGACCTTATACGAATTCGACGGAGAAGTCGTCAACGTGGTTACAGTCTGAGAACATGGATCGGGGTCTGAATCTTCGTCAATTCCAGAAAGTGTACCAACGACCTATTCTGCTAACGAGAAACAGCAAATATAGTGTTGCTTTTCAATAACGGCTGGGTGGAAGTTATACCGAGTGGTGTGTTTGATTTGTACTAACTAAGTCTTCAACTACTCACCAGTAATTAGCATTGCACGCCCATTACAATTTGGGGTTTTAAGTTGACTGAATTTTCACCGATTGACCTCTAGAGTCATTTGAGCAGCCTGAACATTTACAACAGAATGTGGCTGAGCGTTCAGTCGTGTTCAATACAGAACCAATGAGAAAGTGATCAACTCGGTTGCATATAGAGAACGTTAGTAATCGAGCATCCTCGAACTCCACTGTAAATTTGATCAATTGGGCCTGTTTAGTGAGTGAGACGATCTAAAGATTAGAAAGCTGCACAAGGTTCGGCAGCAGTGACATCAACTATCGAACTCAGTGTCATGATGTTCAATTTAGATTGCCGACTATGAATACACATTAGAGTGGTGTCGTAGTTCGGATCTCATGTGAGGCCTGAGACATTATACCGTTACATTCATTTGACGCTCGAAAACGTAATATTGCAAGGGTTCCGAAAAAACCAGGTCCACAGTTCAAACGAGCGCACGCTAGCAGTTGTTTCACAGAACAAATATTGGGGCAGAGTAACATCAAAACTCACCTGTGAAGGGATAAAGCGCGGTGCATGCTCCTACAACGATGGCTGTGTCGTGAGGCGGGCTACTTCGCGTATGCAATTTTCGAGGGTAGAAGTGTTTATCTGGACCACCTGTGCGCCGACTGAACTGTCGACGATCGCATATGGAGATCTGTGAAGAAGAATTTGAGTGGTGAGCAGCTTGTGATGCCAGGGGTTGCTGATGGATGCTCGAATCCTCTAAGACTGGGCGTTGAGCAGACAAATGAGCTGCAGCAGTTCCTGTTGCATGCCCAGCAGGACGTAATACAGTCGACCCAGTGATAGCAGATTCGACATCTGATGGGGCTTTGCGACTGATCAACATTGGAGGAGGTCTGACGGGCAGCCGTGAGTTGTGTTGCACGGACCTCCCATTTAACACAGAAGAGACGGGAGCTGCTGACCCTTGATCATTTTCTTTCCGAATAGATTCGGCGTTCAAAGATGAGCCAGTCGTCTTATCTGAGGAGGAGGTTATTTTCCCAACTACCTCAGGTTGTTCGACGGTATGAGATATCCGATGAGCACACTCATTAGCAAAACTATGACCGTTTACAATGTTAACTGGATCCCGACCGGTCAGTTCTCTTGCGTTCACAGGAGCAAGAGAAACACTTTCGGGTTGGGCCAATGGAGCAGGGGTGTGAATGTTCTGTTGTGTAGGTGGTAATTCTTTATCCGGTGATCTGCCGTCCCGGTTTAGTCCCGTGAGGACAGAAGTGGTGGCGTAGGCAATGTTCACCTCTTTTTTCTCGGGTGCTTCTTTATCTGATTCAAAGCTGGTATCAGAGAAATCACTGCTATCCAAAAGATCTCGAACCCTGTTTGATGACCTGTAACTGAAACAATGTATTTACCACTAGACGCACATTGACAAATCGCACTACGAAAATTAGAACAGTAACAAATTAATGGGTTCAACTTAACTGTTATTCTGCAAACCGCGTACAACATGATAGCGTCTCAGTAGTATGCGATAACAGCAGACAATTGTATGATGATGTCGACGGGCCATTTAGACTTAGCCAGTCAATGTTGATATACATGCAATACTTAACTGGTTTTGGCCATCTGGCATTAGTCAATTCAAACGGAAGAATACAGACAGGTGTTAGTTTAGAGAATATTGTAGAATGATACAACGACTATCAATCAATTCCCCGGCTGAGCCACAATGAAGTTTAGGCAAGAGTTATAGGTTTCGCAAACTAAAGCAACCAGTAAGCAAACAAATACACTAGTGAATGGATATTCACAACACCGTTGGCTATAGTTTTCGATTCCAGAGATGCTCACTGTCTGCTGAGTACCAGTCAAGAACACAATTGAAGCAGGCTCCAACGTTAGCACTCTCTACTCAGGCCGTCAGATTGTTGCTTTCAGCCTAACGCTGTAAACGTCAACAGAGCACGATGCACTAGCAAACGTAAACTGCCCGAACCAGCGATGTCTGTACAGCAAAACTATTATGCTGAGCGATCTGTTCATCTGGGAGACGTCAATAAACATCCACATTGCCGACGTAATATTCATACCATATGCAGATAACGTTTCAAAAACATGGATTGGCCGTGTTTCCTTGTCATATAGAAAGGGCGTCTGTAAAGTTTCATACTGGCAAAGGTTGGTGGATGCAATTTAGGCATCAACTAAACGATTTGTAATAACATCTGAGGGTCGGCAACCGTAAATTTAAACGAACTTGCCTAATAATCGAAAACGATGTTTTGGTTACATAGGTCAAAATGACCTAAGGCTAAGCAGGCGTTCACATTTAGGTCAATCGAATTCGAATGCAGCTCCTTTTATAGCAGACCGGATAGTTGCTGTGAAAACTGAGGAGTTGGTCCGCGTGTGTTTTCATTCGGTGAACTGAGATCTGGTGAGCCGCGTTCGAGCCCCGTTTAGAAGAGCTGAAACACCCTGCAATACCGCAGAGCTCCGAAGAAAGGAGGATGAGTAATTGTACCGAGTATTTCTTCACAACGGATACCCACGAAATTTCATTAGACGAAGTTCGTTGCAAAGATAAAGAGCCATCAGCGAAAGGAATTATGTTACAATGCATCAAAACCGTATCAGAAATGACCGCAAGACTTCTGAGATCGCACGATAACATGCTATTACACAACCCAACGGTAACATTGCGAACAATATTATCAGAACCAGAGGACCGACTCAGACCCGTCGACAGAAGAAACGTTATATACAAAATCCAATGCAATGACTACGGACAACATTACGTCGGCCAAACGGGAAGGAAATTAACAACACGAATCGGCCATCATGAGACACGATCAATTTTCTTTGATCTCCGTCCATGAGGATCAGACCAGATACACCTTAAACCCGACTATCCCAGAAATTTTTACTAACACAAACAGTAGACACGCAAGAAAATTCTTCGAGACTTGGTACTCATCAGCTGGGTCAATAAACAAACGCATCCAGCTGGACAATATCTATGAACCAAAGGACTTGAGGTATGAACACCGTCAAGCTCAAATGCCGGTAAACCTGAACAGAGCAACTTGAACACACCGGACCACTGATCAAAACGGGACAATGGAGGATAGTGTTTCAAAAACGAAGAATTCACGCGGTCAAAGGACAAGGATCAACCAATCAAATCTGTGGTACAAGTACAACAGCAACAGGAAGTAGCCAATCAAACTCCAGATCAGGAAATAATCGATCGGGTCTCAGGTAAAACTTTAAACGCAACAAAAAAACCAATGGTAATTCATGTCAAAGGTAAAAATAACAGGAAGTGGCCAGTCAGAATTCACATTAAGAGGGCTACTCATTCCAGTATATGAGGGCAGACATACATCACACTTCACCAAACCTCACGCTCAAACCTATACGTTGAAACAATTATGCACTGATGATGTCACCTCGTTTGGTGATGAAACATTTGCAACCTAAATACCAAATCCCCAACCCGAGCTACAGACAGCAACAGTACTGGTTCCAGCTATCAGAAAGACGTTCACGCTAGATGTCAACAGCCCGATCCGGCGGAATTATTGGAAAAGCATGGGCGGACGCAAAACAGATAATGAAACCAAAAAAAAAACAATTTTAGACAGCCCGTTTGTTACGCTTCATATTCCAGACAAACAGCCGAATGTCTGGACTCCGAGTAAACTTCTTAACATAAAAAATCGGTCATTCCCAGTAATCAAGGTTAAAGTTATATGAACTTGTACAACCAACAATGTAACACTGTTCAGCCAATTAACGATGTCCAATCACCACGAATATCCACAAGTAAATTTCTTTGCGAAAATGCAGGGTGGAATCAGTGGACGCACTTGAACCACAAAAACACAACTGAGTAAAGTGAATCCAAAGTATATAGACATCCAGATAAGTTAGCATGGATCACAGACAAGAGTAAGTACTGCAACCAACAGTAGTGCGCCTACCAGAGAGACAATACCAAGTTTCCTAATCCAGCTGAGAACAACAGGCTAACATGTGGTGTTCTGCGATCAATTTGTGATAGAATAAGGATATAGTTATGATGAACCCGCAAATCGAATCTAAAGGGTGACGGGGAGGAGGAAGGTGGAAGCAGAGCCAAAACACTCACTTTGTGGGTCTTTGTGAATTTGGAACATAGTCTGCTTCACCAGCACCCTCCATACCGAGTTTCATGTTGGCAACACTCTGAAAAAGATATATATGGGACTATTAACAAGCCATTCAGTTTAATTAGACCGTTGACACAGAAAGCAAGGGCTACACAATAAGTAAGCGTGTGTAGGTGCGTACGTAGGGATGCATGTACACGTTACATAATAAATAGTGTGTGCTGACAAAGCGCCACTACGATCGCATATCTGAAGAGAAAACAGACGGTGAGTTAAAATAAGAACACAAGTGTCGCAGCGCGACAGAGGAGATACGCTATCCCAGTTATACGTTACCTCCAATGTAGAGATTGTGTAAGCAACCCGACAAACTGTAAGCAGAAGCCATAAAGTAGTACGCACACGAGACGCCGAAAAGGATGACACAACTGAGCACAAACACACACAGAGGAGCACAACTTATGTGTACCAGACTCCCGGTGCTCCGAGTGGGACGAAGGCCAACAACGGATCCGTAAACGTCTTGTCGTGAAGTAGATTTGCGACGCACACATCGTTTCTGATGCCGGTCACCGCGACGCCACGGTTTTGCGGATTCGAAAAACGGATTGGTTCGGCGACAGAAGTTGTTTTCAGTGTGCTCGGAATTGTTGAGATGCGAAAGATCATGCTGAACGGTTGGTATAAAGAACGAGTGGCTTGGGTTACCCATCCAAAACAGGCTTTCAGCGAAACAGTGAGAAACCAAGTGTGGCAGCCTCATTATGACCTGACCTCAAGATACTACCAGAACGTGAGTAAACAAGAAAGATTAGAATTGAGCAGCGTATTTGTATCGAAAGGAACGGAAATGCAGATACGACGGACAGGGTAGTCCAACGGCAGGGTGGTAGATATATCAAATCCAAATCGATAACAAATGAGTGTACAAACTTAATTTTAAAAAATTTAATCTGATTGGAATTATGAATAGTCCTGCTAGAGGAGAGCTGAATCTTCATGATCCAAGTGTCTCAATAAGTAAATACCTGATGGCGGTAGTTTAATTAACTGGAAACTGATCGAATTTAACTGTGGCATCTACCTCGGGACAGACACACGGATCGTGGACTAACGTGTTACGAAGGGGCGCTTGTGTCAAAGTAAAAAAAATAAAGCCACTGAAGCAGATACAACTAGGAATAGGTTTGTGCACGAAAATTGCCATGAAGCGGTCGTAAGTCCAGAACCCCAGTCGGAAAGTGCGAGAGGAAACCACTGAGTAGTAACTGGTTGTGCTCCAAACTGGCGTAATGGGAGACAAATAGTCTGACAATTGCGGACTTGCGCGTCACACACATTTCGTAACCTGACCACGCAAACGCAGCACACGTGTCATTTTGCCGTGCTCGCTTGTTATTACTTCGTATGTTTACCTATAACGTGGGGGAGTTTATTCTTCCTGATTTCGCTGTCGATGCGTCATCAATGCCATCAAAGACAACAGTACATTATTGGTTCCAGTTGATGCTTAAGCAGAAAGTCGACTGGTACGACCGTAACATATAACTTTCGTTTCTGGTGACCATATCAGAATGATTGACATTAAGTTAAGTTGGTTTGCGATATAAGTGTAGTTATCATCGCTGAGTCGTTTTGTTAGGTTGTCAACTGATGGCAAAAACCATTACAAACATCCTGGCAAAAGCGCTTTTTAGTTAATCAAGTCTGAATCCGCACTATATCAGTGTGGTCAAGATACACAAATTCTCGCACGTGTGCGGACGTCCCTGACATTCATTGGAATAATTGGTAACTACCAGTACCGATTGATTTGTGTAGATCATGGAGTACTGAGGAAGGTGTTCACAGCAGTCTGTCGTTTTGTCGCATAACATATGGTCACGGTATGCTGAACCTCTGTTTCATACCCCCTTGGTTCCCGACTCCTGTTCAATGTCAAAGTCCGTTGTCCCCAGTGAGCATACTAGGAAAGCCAGCTACATTGATGACAAAATACAATGAAGAAATATGGCTAAAAAAAAAGAGTCACGTCAGGTACATTGAATCAAACAGCTCAATACATTGAAAACGGTAAGCGGTTCTCAAAAGGTAGCGTACCAAAAGACAATGATCAATACCTATAGAAAGTAATCTAACAAAGAAGGATCGTTACTCGAAGACGATCAGCGGAATCCTAGGATCAAAACAGATACGTAGAACCCGTAAGGTGTTGAAGATGATACCGGATCAGTAAAGCCATTATGAAGGGAAAGCAAAACGAAAACGTATAAATAATTACAGGCGATGGCCATTTATTCAAAAGAGGGCAATGAAGTCGCTCTCAGTGCTATGGAGATCGAGCTGAGATATGAAAAAAAACAAGACCCGAGAAGGTGAGGATGATTAATGTTGCTATACGAAAGAACCGTAACATTGAAAAATTTATTCAAAAGAAAACGTAAACAGCAAAGAGGTAATTCAAGTGTGCGGTAAAAAACCAGCTCTGCCTACTTCGAGACATTCTGCAGGTTGCCCGAATATGATCGGGAACGACCGATGTAACTGAAATTCGAACTAGACTAGGATAAGCGACGTCGTTAACATTGCACAGTCTGGAACTCGATTATATTACATGAAAACTTAGTTTGTTAGTCTACGTACATTAAGTAATCTGGATGACTCAATAGAATCCTTTTAATTAGTGTAGTATTAAGGTTTTCTTTGGTAGACGTCTAGGACTTTGGAAATGTCATCGGTGACACATTAATAATAATTCAAACGTAAACTCAACGAGGAAAACCGCACAAATCCACCTTTCTGGCGGTAGTTGCTCCCATCAAACTCCAGTAGAACAGTGAAAGTTAAAAATGAAAGTCACAGCTGGTTGTTGCAAAACCTGAGTAAGTTCACTTTTCATGCACTATAGAAGAGCCAGTGGATGAAGAGTAGGCACCCTGCAGGCAAGTTTACAAACCTAAAATAAGTCATAGATAAATGGATGATGAAAATGTATGAACCCCTTATCAAATGGTGTGATGGGTGACCGAATCGGAAGTCCGATTGGTGCAATATCTCAATGCAGCGGTAAGATATGTCCGAAAGCCCACAGCGAGCGAAATGCGGACAACACGGGTGACCCGACGAGCCATCGCTCAACGAAATCGGAGAAGAAATGGTAGACAAAAAAAACCCACGACAGATGTCCAACACGCACACAAACTAGACAGAAGTGCACGAGGCGTGCGAATGGAAACAGCTACTGTGATGTGGACTGGAATTCCAGTTCATAAACGTGGACGTGCGCGTCGACGACGTAGCAGTTAAGCGTGGCGTGGAAACGTGCGAGTTGGACAATAAATACGACTTTTCAATTAGACAGATCATTTAGGCTAACAAGTCAATCGATTTGAGCAGACTCATTCAACTG
>LUCH01003470.1:31901-57148 GCA_013368495.1 Paragonimus heterotremus
TCATAAATTTATGAGGAGTTTTGAAGGAACAATTTCGATAGGACTACAGTAAGCGACACAGCTACCAGTAACACGTTCCCTACCGGTTGAGCGACTAAACGGGACGGTATTTTTGAGATTTATGTAGGCAAGCAGCTATGTTTAATTGATCTCGAAAGCGGGGTGTGCAGTCACGTGAGTCCACTAGCACCTACAACCCACAGAAAAGGACCAACTGAGATATGCTGGTCGGAACACAACGGATAGACCCCGTATGGATTACCAGCGGGACATTCGGAAAGTCGGGTAGACCTAACTGGGGCGGAATGTGTGCCAGTAATTGTGGGACAAAACGCACGTAAATGCCAAATTGGTTGAATACAGCCAGACAGTACGTGCGTGTATATACAAAATGACTGACTAAACACGATAACCACATACGAATGCGCAACAGGATTCGGTCGAACATGCAATCTAAACATACGTTTAGATGTGCTTGTTTATACCGATAGCAAAAACTTACTGACACGCAAGCATATATAGATCCGTAGTTTTTTTAAACTGTTTTTCTAAGGACAACCTGCATATGTGGTGATAATTCAAACAGCCCAAACGATCGAAAGCACCCTATTGAGAAAAAAATGCACGCTACGTTGGGATTGACCATCACAGCCACTGATAGAAAGATATCTTCTAACATACATTCACTCAATCCGAACACCTCTGATCATGGATAACATGAGATCTCTGACTGACGAGCATAAGTCACACCGATATACGTACGAAGACAGAAAAGCTGCAGCGTGTGTGTTAAGTTGATTGGGTTAAACAGTCACCAAAGTTTAAAGTGGATGCCAGAAACAGCACACTGTCACAGTCGCGCATAGCTACGATACACAGTATAGAAACATGAAAACAAATTAGTAACATACAGAACTGAACCAGTAAAATTGATGTTAAAAACAGATCATGAAAAGTGCAAAAACGTGCGTTACGACGTCAGCAATAAGGGACAAAACTTGTTAGAAAATGTGTGCAAGTGGTGTCATTCCGTTGGTGTTTAATGTTACACTGATAAACATGATTTTATATATGATTTGAATTCGTCTACGAGAAACCACATTAAACAAAACGTGACAATCAAAAGAACAAAACGATGGAAATCAGCAGTGTAGTCAACTTTCAACCAACTCAGCAGCGACAAGATGAGCGTTAGCCTACCACTACTGAGCATGATAACCATGGCTCCGTAACACATTACGCATTGCATTTTCGAAAATGGTCCCAAACAACCTTTAATTATGAATAACGGCAATTCTTAAATCGAACAGATTGAAACAGTCGTGGTTAGAAAGCCAAACGATATGTCCATCGGTGATCATCTGTTGTTGAAAAAACCAGAACGCTCCGTTGATGACTATTTTCAGTTGAAGCAGATTACTGTGTAAAATTGAATGATGATGGTTGTCAAAGGTTGTTCTCACTAGAACAGTCTCACTAATTACTACAGAGAATGCATCCCTTCATGGAATAGAAAGCCCTTATTTACACGTCAGACGTTATTACCTGCAGGCTTTTTATTTCGATCTAGAGAATGTGTCGGCACACTTCCATGTGCTTCTCAGATCGACCATTTGACATTGAGCTGAAAAAGTCGATCACATGAGACATGCTAAGTGCCCTATAGTCATTCGCTTGCAGCCATGAGGCTACTGGTCAGATGAGTTGATGTAGGTGCATATCACATCGGGGAGAAAATGTTGTAACCGGATCTACGGTCTGTGAGCGCGTAAGCTGACTATAACAGATAACAGACCGAGCAGATAATGGAACAGCGGATAATGACAATGAACAACGAGTGACGGAGGATACCCGATTAACTCGAAACTTTCCAGCCAGTCATACCATCCAAGGCTAACGCATAAAGAGAGGAAGAAGACTGGCTTTCGAACAAAACTTTATGTCGTTCAGTCCGAAGACAACGTGGTCACTTGTTCATATGTACAGGATTTGTGACAAATAAGGCAGTAAGGTCGGAAAATGAACCAAACGAAAGTCCAGACAATACAACGAGGCCCAACTAGTTGACGGGGTGCCAAAAATAGTGACGAAAGGTCGAGAACGCTCATGAAAGATGGAGAATCACATATCCGTGCCAAATCCGAGGGTTACTTGAAATAGCAATGTTTTAAGCATTTTGTAAGGTAAATAGAACGATATTTTGGGAAATCGGATAGAAAACCGAGGTGAAATGTTGGGCGTATGTTTAGAGTTGCTAAATGAAAAAAGAGACTGCCGAAAGTTTGTGGCCCCTACAAACCACTCGATAAGGCGGTGGTGTCTTGCAGAAATAACGCAGCAAATCTAAATCTTAAGAGTGTGGTAACGGAAACGGGGCGCAATTGAAGCCAACGGTTGACATGGATAGTCACACCACATACACGTTAAACAAGATAGGTTACAAACTGCTTTTCTAAGGGCAAGCGACTGCGACCAGATTGATAATGTTTTTGTCCACGATAGTGTGGACCAGTACTTTCCTAAATGAACGACGTGATAGCATAAGGGGATGACAGAAAGATGTCTGAAGGTGTGAACTAACGAGTTCTTTCAAATGTATATCGCTAACCACTTCTATTGTTGCTACTATCCGTATATCCCATATATTTTAATGTTTCAAGTTCGTGACTGAAGAGGGTAAACGAACTGTTAGTATTCGGCGATGTTTTTTCGCCATTGTTGAACTAATCATCAGTTTGGTGTTGATAAGCTGGGGACAGTTTCATTAAGCCCAGTCACGGTCATGATATATGAACACCCATGCAACCAAACATTTGTCAGTTTCAATGTTAGTGTTTGCGCAGTACATGTTTAGTGAAAGTGGCGATAACGTTGTGTTTATGAGAATGACAGCGGACAAAGATAAACAAGTCTGGGAAACATTGGAATATACTTTTTTTTCAGAGGATAAGTTACTATGACAGTATGTTCGGGAATGCTATAGTTACCCTCCAGTAAACGAGTCGTCGGCCGGAAATATACAGCTGCTTCCAATTTAGGTTTGACATAATCAACATGACCTTACAGTAATATCCATCAATCTGTTACGTTTATGAAAGCGCCAAAATTTCGGCAATCCCGTTTCTTCAGTTAACCGATCGAAACACGTGTCTATTCACTTTAGGTTATTAATCGATGTAATTTGCACCATCAACCGGCGAGTGAGATGACGATTCATTCAACTAACCAGAACTACATGTGAGTAGATATGAGGCACCAGGTGTCAAACATGATAGTCTGTTCAAACTGCAAATCGAACGGTTGGGTTGAAAAACAAAGAGGCATGATTCAATATCACGATGTGTTTGCGGACACAACATTTTGATTGAAATGAATGCCCGCAAGGAAGAAAGTAAGCAACACCAATAGAAGGTTGCCATGCTAGAGTTCGATGAAGCAGAAGCATCGTTTTTAGTGTCAATATACAGATCAAACAGTTGTCCGCAAAACTAAACTGTAACGCGCTTTTCCATCAGAAGAAAAAGCAGGTGGCATCGTTTACTGGAGTGGAAAACAGAGTCACGTAGAAAGTGAGATTGCTGGAGTCAAACGAGGATGCATTCATCGTAAATCAGGTGGTAAAGTGACTACGCAATCACACCTGTGTAACACATAAAAGTGCACAAGTGGACACCAAGGCAAAAGATGTCTCTTTATATCAAATAAGGGCAAATGCATAACACATTTCAATCTTGGTCCACTGGGGAACCTTCTGCATCGGCGTCTATAAGGACAAATGAGGGATGCTAAGCTCCAGTATGTCTAACGTCGGTAAACGTGCATTTTAAAAATATAGTTAGAATATAAACGACAATTTTCACCACCGTTACATAAACAGACCAAATCAGAATTGGATGCATGCGTAAACGAAAAACGTGCACAGCGGACACTTTTGGTTTGTACCGTCGTTGCGGTTGGTTTTCAATTCACCCGAAAAATGCGGCAACACCGAACAACTGGATTCAAATCGATTGCGTAAGTGCACTCCAGCCGTCGGTACAAGATAATGTTTCAAGGTTTCGACCGAACACTCGCAATAAACAAACGGAAATTCAGGACGGTACTGACAGGATCCAGGTTGGCAAATAGTTGGCCAGTACATACGTACCGATTCGGGAATGTAACAAAAGACGTTGCGTTGCGCGAGTACGTGCAACTCCGACATCGAATCTGTGGTGAATAAGCAAACATGCACACAGGCGCCTCGGCATAGCAACGACAGTGTATCATCCGAGAAGCAGAGAGTGAGATGATCGCGAGAGCACACAGTAAGGTCGCAAACGTTCGGCAGCTAGAAGAACACTAGTGCAGTCTAAGTGACAGTAACATGTAAAACGTGTGATGGCTAGACACCTGCGTTAAATGTCAACGCTAGAGCGCTTCAACCACACTGTGAACAGACTGTGGGACGATTTGGTCTCTGGTGTACATACATGATTGATTATGTTGAATGATCGGATAAACAGTTAAGTACACAGAGAACCGTGTTCAAAAAGTACATTTTTTCCGTTAAGGTAAGCATGGTAATTTGTCGCGTATTCAAAAACAGTCGAAGTTCACGTTTGGCTTAACACATACAAGGACTGTGTTTTACAAACACCAAGACGTTGATTTGCAGATTGTGAGGGGCAGGTCTAGCGAGGTGTGTATCAACCAGGAGTGCACGCCACACATAAACACAAAAAGAGTCAGTGCTCGCGTTCATGATCAATAAAACAAACAATAACAGGCGCGCATGGCTTCAAATCCAAATGTGACAACTCAAATCACGAACCGCAACCTATGTGGACAGCCGAGTGGAGAGCAAAGGACTCAGCTGAACATAACCATCGGAGCAAGCAACACAAGTATAGATCATACTAAGGTTTAACTACCACACAATCATGGGTGACACACTTATTAAAAACCCTTTAGACCCAGACTCAAGCAATCAACACCAAGAGGTTTGATCATCCTTGTCTCCACCAATTAACCCACATCAAGTGGACTGATCGCGTGAGTAATACGACCGTTCGCCAGCAGCTATTCCAGAATGTTCGAGATTCACGACCAATTGGTCGACTAATCAGGCTGCACAAGCCTGCGACGATTAGGTCACGTACTCCACATACCAGCTGAGCGTTTGCTGTACCTGGCATTGTATACTGAGACCACCAACAGTTGGGTAACATTACGTGGTGATCCGGCAACAACGTGGTCACGAAATCTGAATATCCTGACTGCTCGAATGAGCAAAGTGGATGGATGTGGTCTGCCTAACTGGGGTCCTTGTGATCACTCAAATCGCTAGTTATAGAGGCTATTCGAGATGGCGATGTGCCGCAAACAATGGTGTACCTGTATTCAGACCACTTCCAGTTTTTCTGCCTAGACGTCTTTTATTATTGTTTCTGACCTTTTTAGTGACGTCTTCTTGGATATTTCAGGTTGCCGTTGAAGCAAGTGGCGGCCCGAGCCACAGAACCCTCTGGTCAGGCTCAAGGCTATTGTGTTGTTGTTGATGATGAAGTCTACACCTTTCAGGGCGGTCGGGAAGCTAAGAAAAATAACGGAGATACTTCGACAGGATGGATTAAATTGTCAGAGGACGTTCCCGACATACACAAGACACTTGATACCACGTTACAAATAGGTCAAGATGTGACTCAAGTTGGAAAGCCCCATACAAGTAGTGACCTTGAAAATGTAGAGTTACAAAGGCTATAATAAAAACCGGTATAGCCCCATCTTTCACCAGATGAACTGTAAACAGCGGTTAAAACCGCTGCTTTAATCGATCTGGCACACGTAAACACACACAACTTACTCGACTGCGACGAGAAAAGAACCGACGTAGAAGTCCTGGGCCATGACTGGACGGACCAGTGATCGTGACATGGCTACTGATACTTGACTTCCGACTGACTGCACCCATGCCATTGCTAACAGCGGTGGATAGGGTAGAATACAACGATCCTGTGCCGGCATAGATGGGGCCGTCGTTTTGAGGGCCTCTGACTAGACCGGCACTTTCTAAGGCAGCGAAGTCAGCTGCGCTGACGGATGGATAGAAATTAGCTGGCCAATTGGGCGCACAATAGGTGTTGGATTTTTCGCTACCTGAATCGAATGAAATCGGCTGTGAAGACATGGGATAGGCCGTGGCCAAATCGACGAACGATATGTCCCCGGGACATGGAGTACCAGTTCGAATACGTGATAGGAAACATTCCATATCCTGGAAGAATATAGCGGATAAGAATACCGGATAAAAAAACCAAATCATGTGAAACCAGGTGATGTGACGTGAAACACAAATTAGTAAACGTGACACACACAACGACGGACATGTAATTCACACAACCCAATCACTAAGAAAATGTAGGTAAAAGAGATTTCAATTTATACTTGAATAAGCAAGCAGTAATCGGTCTTTCTATTACGTGAAATCGTACCAATGGTTTAACACGCGCACTGACGAACGAAATAACAAGCGGTCAACCACACTGCTGTTGTCAATGTTATCTCACTTTATCGCCGAATGAATTAGTTCAGGGTTTATTTGAAGAAGTGCTTAGACTGGGTAGTTGCTTTTCACAAATCAGGTTACACATAAATCACCTACTACACAGACTACAAAAGTATGTTTGGTTGCGAAGCTGTTGATCGATTTTCTTTTCTTTTCACGTGACATGCAACTGACAACACACTTCTACGTGGACTGCAGGCGGTTGCCAATAGATATAATAGTTCTTAAGAGATATGTAAAACAGCCGTTAAGCAACAGTTTCTTAAAAATCGCACCAGTGTAACCAAGCAGATAGCTCAATTTTAGTCCACCATACGAAATCGACAAAATGGTGCGGGTGATGGACCTGCCTCGGTAAACAATCAATACGCGGTTCAATACGAGCAACAAATTGATCGTAAACGTCTTTTACTTTGCACAGCGGCGTAGGCCCCGAGAAAGTGCCGCTAGTGTTGATGTGTACGAAACATAAGGAACGTTTTTGAATGACGCCAACTACAGTAGACAAAGCGTCGAAGTCACTAAGCTCTAACACAGTTCACCTCTAGGTGTATCCACTTGGTTGGTTAACCATTAATCTAATACAATCAGTACCTTGGCTCGAACATTCCCATATTGGTTAGATGCACACGGTCCATCATGTGATCAGATCTCAGCGGTCAAGGTTATAACAGTTGGAAAGCAGACAATATACGCATTTCGACAACCTCTGTCCGGTGAAGTATAAGGGAAGTTTAATCAGGACGCTCTTCTACAGAGCACAGGGGATTTGCACAGAAGACAACCTACAGCTAGAATTAAGCTTACTGACAGACACTCTGAAGGTCAACGGATATACCTGCGATTTATTAAAAAGTACAGCAGATCCGTCATCTCAATAGTAGAAGTAACGACGGTAACGAAGAGAACGGTGTATTCAGAACTCCAATTTCTAGGGGACAGCTGACTAACAATGACGAGGTGTCTAACAACCGTTCTATCCAAGATTTACAGGGCCACAAAATTGTGTATAGTACAGTGAACCAGAACTCTACCAGTATCCCAGGCTACGAACAAACAGTGTACGTCTGTCACATCCTACTGTTTATACAAATATTCGTGTAGCTGCAGTATGAGCTATATGGAAAGGATAAACTGACAACCGGCTGTTCACATCAAGGAGCATGTTCCCAAATGGATCGAAACTCAGTTGGGAACATCAATCGCCTGTATAGATGCCGACATACAGCACCCAGCATCATCAGTTGCAAGCCATATAATACAAACAGGAGACAGAGTCAAAGTTCCTGGCGCATTCTCAGTGATTTTTCAGAGCAACCGGAAACGCATCCACCAATTTGCTGCGGCTTCGGCTATCAAACGACACAATTCCTCCTGTGTTCAAAGCAATTTGTTTTGACGCTGTGGCTACCATGGTAGTCGGCATTCCTACAATTTTGATTTTCCGTTTTTGTGTCCGTCTGTTTAACCTCTTAAGCCATGACCCGCTCTGTGGAATTTCTACTTGTTTAAAATTAGCTACATATCCATGTGATCGAAAAGTACGGAATGTTACTCCGGAGAGCGTCACATGATTTACGTCTTCCCATTGTTTTACTAAAGCTCATCAAGGGAAGGAACTATTTCATACGGCGAAGCGTTGATTTTAGGTTGTTGCAACAGCGCATCATATATTGTTTGGGTTACAGCCACGATTGAAGATGGTCGTGTAGGTCTCCGCTAGGTAGGCAGCGACAATGGCAAGATGACAAGTTACTTTCTATGCTGCGCTGTTGTAGTCCATGTTATCTTGTGGTTCTATCCAATCGGAAGCAGCCTACCTGAAGGGTATATAGTCAAGTAATCGTTCAATTGACATCTGCAAGCATTAAACGATTCAACGTTTGGGATTAGTCGACGCAGTTTCCTTTTTTTATGTTATAACTAAGCAGTATTGCAGTGAAATTTCAGTGATCAAATAAACCAACTCTTTCAACCTCTCTTGGCGCAACACAGGTAACCCAGAAACATAGGTTACCACAGTTTTGGTTGACAAACGAGTACCATGTCTGCTGATGGGCCGCTCATACTGGAACAATTCTAACTACATTATCGATAAGTCAGACGAGGTTTTTTTAGCAACCTCATCACCCGTTAGAAAAACATGGTATCGCTTAGTTCAAACAACTATTTCAAGAGTAACTCGCTGAGACGACAGCATCAGACGAGCCCTGTAGCTTACCGTGAACATTCTTTGCGTCCGAATGTGTTGAGTCTGAAAATACCTACCAGGTTCACCACGGGATCGATTTAAACGCAGATTTTAGGCACGTATTCAAAAGACGTGAATACTAGAAGTATGACAAAAGAGTAAATATATGTATGATCTTTTACGCTAGTCAGTTGTTACTGCTCAAATGCTCCAGTTTGGTGTCTATTTCGGTCTCCTGTCTTCAACTGTTTATCATCTACAAGCCTGTTATTATCGATCTCTTAAGAGGAAGCATTTACCGATTTCTTTTTTATTCTATGCAAAGCAGAAGTACTACTAGCTCCCCCAATCTCTAGATTCACCATGAATCCTAAAAGTTAGTGAATACATTACAGCAATGAGTCCCATAAGTGGCAAACTGTATGACGGTGATGTCCGCTTCCATACATAAACGTCGGATGCCCTAATAGCACAGTGGACAATTCAAATGTGGCCGCCGAGACCTGAGAAAGTAAGCACTGATCAATTTACGAGTGAGTTAGAGAAAAAAACCACAGGAACCATTAACAACAGGCTAGCGTTAGGATGCATCCATTTTCAGTTTAACCAGTCGGGGCACCGTTCTGCGGTCTACAATAATTATTGACAATTCTTCGCATTGTATAGAGCACTATAGCTATGACTTTCATCAAATACAGACTCTTTAATTGAGAGAAGAAATGCGTGACTTCGTTTCTTTCCAAAAACTTCCAATCAACCTCGTGTGAATAAAATTGAAGACAGCCGGTCTCACCAATTTAGCGAAACAGTTCAATAACTGAAAAACAATGTTTTCTTGTGTAACACTATTCTCTTTGGTTTGTATATTGACAGGAACCTGGCATGGAACTTCACGATGGTCAATCATCTGTCAATGCATCTGTTTTTGCATGCACCTTCAAAAGCGTGGACGTGACTGTTAGGTTTACTGAGATCCACGCTGATGATGTAACGATTACTGACTCACTAGAAGATTTACTTGTTTCATGCGAGGTTGGGTTTAGTAAATTACACAATCGATATGAGACAACGTATGTTCTGTCTTTATTTAGGTGGAAAACGACAAACAAATAATTGCCACTTTCGAGGGCATCCATAATGCATTTGTACGTTTCAGGACTGATGCGACTGTACACGCGTTCGTCATTCATGACTGGATTTGGAATGCCGGAACACGTGACTCACGCAGCAGTGTAGGCCACCCTCATTAGTTCCTGTTCTCAACATCCTACGTGTTAGACTCGATCACTCGTGAGGCAGATTACGGTCTTGATGGCTATTTCGTTCGCGGTAACTGTACGTTTAGTCGGAATTAAAAAAAGATTACGGCTGAAGCAGACCATAAATCAATTTACTGACCTGAAAATGCAATGAATACGTTGAAATACTCGGAACTGAAAACTAGTACGAAGAGGGTGTATAATTGTGTTTGAAAGAGAAATCATTTAGAAAAAGGCATAGCACATCTACGCAGAGCGAGTGGCTTTCTCAGGATGTATTCAACCTTGCTTTTAATGTCACAGTTCCTGAATTGATGTAGAACGTCCATCAGATCGGAAAGTGGCCGTTTAGTGTGTGTAGACGGATTAGTTAAATAGGACTATGTTTTGGAGGTGTATAAAGGTTATGACAGCCACACAGTTGACATACAGCACAAATTCACCGATCTGCATGTACTGTTAATGCACATCTACAGGGAGTTGATAAGTAGATCAATAAGTTCAATACAATAATGACCTGGTTAGCTGAACATAAAGGGAGCAGGTGGAAAGAACTGAGAACCGTACCAATAGAATGTTACGCAATCAATAGATAAATGCACCACGGACGGTTGTATGAATGACCTGAAAATCCGTGCACTCACAAAACGCTCATTGCGCCCTTTGACCAAGCGGGGTTAGTTTTGTTTGAAACGATGGATCACATGCTTCACACAACAGCGGAAATGTTAGCCAAAACAACCCATAAGAACATATCACCAATATATTAAAGGCAAAAACTCAAGTATGTCACGTGAGGCCCAAGTGGAGTATAAGCATGGCTAGAAACCAGAGACAGAATGTATACATTCCGGTTAGTATGGAAGATGGTGCTTGTTTCAAGCTGAAGGGCACACCATTCTACAGCCTGTTCTCTTTCAGGCATCGTGAGGAAACAAAACATGGACCAACAGCACGCAGCAATAAGTAAGGGTGTGACTGACAACACACACACACATGCACGGAGTTTCAACTGCACAATTACAAGCACAAGTACGTAGACATACAAGTGATTAACGTGGAACGAACGTCAATGCAAGAAAACATGTTGCAAGCAGCGCAAAAGGTGGGAGTATTAAAAATAAGTCTGCTGACTGGCAACATGAGTCGAGCAGACAACAAGAAAATTGGCATCAACAAAAAGCAAGGTAGCCGGCTAGTTCCGACAGAGTAACTGATCTGCGTGAATCCCGTGAATCGTTAGGGTTTGATCGCCCTCAAAGGGCGTTGAAAGCCAAAAAGAAACAGATGATACAATACAAAATAAGTAGTGCGTAGACGATCCGACAAAATGGAAAAAGTACAACTGGCAAGCGGAAAAACCATGAGCATGAAAATTCTTAAGGGGCAGTGCTTCTAAAGGATGGTATATGAACGAATGACGGGGAAAAATCACAGAACGAGAAACCATGCAGCTAACAAATCGAAGACACAAATGTCGAACAATCAATTGTACAACGAAGACCAGCTAACATCATCTTAAAAAATGACGCTTCACATCCATATACAGAAAACTGTGTGCGCCGGCATACCTGAATCTAACGCCGCTTTAAATCAAAACTATTCATGTGGCGTACTGCGGACCCATTGTCCAAAGTGCGGACTGACGTTACCGTCATGTTGCATGGTCGATTTTATCGATCAATTACGCTCGTGTTCGTGTGCACGCCTGCACGCGAACAAGCACACGGCACAAGCGCGATATGATGAACTGAATGGGTTTGAATAAATCAAATTGGTTGAACAAGACAGTAGTCAGCTAAACGACAAGCGGTTGCAACCATCGCTTTATGAATGCATGAGTGGCACGTGACCACCGCGATTTTATGAGGGCAACTCGATAGGCTGCATGCGTTTGGGTAACAACATGCTAATCGAAAACATCGGCATCAAAGACAGCGACACCTAAGTGGTTGGTGTCGATGCTTAACTGCAACCATGAAGAGGAGAGAAACCCCCGGATGAGGGAAGAAAAGAGATAAACGGCCTAGCTATTAGAAACGAGTATGTCTAAACTCAGACAATCAACATCAACGGGTCGAACTAATTTTTCTGACACACGGATTCGCGCTGGGCTGGCGTGTGATAGCACTGAGGACACACACGGACGTCTTCCTAACTTCTTACGCTGCATCGTTGACGTGTTTTGCTGAATAGCGAGCAAGTTACCAAGTGACCTTTCTTCAAGAGACATTTGATTTGTGATTTTCAACTCATCTTAGTATAAGCCCGGGAAACTAAGGTGTAAAACCAAAAGGCAGCAGAAGTTAAGACAGTAGCAAACAACTGTGAATTGAAAGTTGTCAGCCGCAAGAACAGCGTCAAAAATACTAAGCGAAGACAACCTAGCTTCATCACAATTACTCGCCAATATATAGTTTTACTCGTAAACCAAAACAGTGAGATTCAGACACGGCTTCAACTGTGTCAACTAAATATTCACCAGCTACGTCTACATGGTGGACATACAAGAAGGAGGTTAGTTCTAGTCTTGTAGACGCGGGTGCGTACAGAACATCAGATATTTCGTCGTGGAACATTTACACTTATTAGATCAAGTGGCACAGTTGCAATATGAACTGAGGGGGCCTTCCGTCAGAAAACGGAAGGAACCAAACAGCGCTTGAACAATTTTTTTTTCTAAAGCCACTTGAAACAGTAGCCAACTGAACGCTGTCTTCCAAAACACAATCTTCTTCCTCAAGTTGCCATTCTAAACACGGCAGTGAGTATGGATACAAAGTGGTTGTTTTGTAAAGCGAAAGTGCCTGTGTTTGGTTCTGGGCAGCCTGACAGTATTCTGATCCATATTTTTGCATACCGTTCCATAGCACCAAACATTAGCTGGTGTTCCGCCGATTAGTCAGAATAGTATAAGGACATTTTATGGATCACCTCAACGTGTGATCACTTATTATTGCAAGATGACTGAGTAAAAGTCACAACAAGGTGTAAGTTAGTGTTACTTAGTGGTATGCCTCCTAGTAGAAGGTTTTTAGTCTGGTATGAGACCAATGTCCTTGAATTAATCATAAACGCATGACGACGTGGATAGTTCCGGCAAAGTGTCCATGCTCTATACATTAGATTGCATTCACAATGAATAGATTTCGTAGAAGAAGATACCCTTCCTCTCAAGAAGGAATATCCTATTACAAAAACACCTTTGATTCTCCGGATGCTGAAGGAGTACTGCAACGACACCATCGCGCTAATCAACTACTCAAAGGTAGCCAAAAACACCGTAATCTAATTGACAATGGCCACCAACCGCTTTTCAACACTGGTAAGACACGTGCAACGACTACTCCTTACAATTGTATTAACAAGTGATTGCAAACAGTTGCACAGCTGCTTACACGCTGGCGGAGACAATAATAAAAATATGTCTGCAGTATTTTAAATGTCAGGATGATGTTTCTCAAACTACACCATTTTTGACGCAAGAAAGATGAGTTACCACGTAAAAGGTGAAGGATCTGCACATTCAACCTTTTATACGACTGTCAAAACTGATCACTTGTTTAAATGGAAGGCGTTTATCGACTGTCTTTGTCTTCGACGGTAAATAATGGAGCATGACTGAGCTAGTAGGTTCACTTCATTTATATGACTATTCCGCTGGATGGCTCGCCCACTGAAATGAAAATTTGTACGTCCCCATACTAGATAGGATTTCACGTCACAATGTGCTCGCTGGCTGGGATACTGCTGGGAAAAGACACATTTTCTCAAAACTTAGCCCTATATGCATGGAAAATAGATTTTTCATTTTCTGGGAACTTAAACGCCCGCCAGGATTCTGGAACGTCCGAGAAGTTGTGCTCGCGCCTGATTGGTCCATTCGGTGGCCTAGGCCCAAGGCCACTCCAAACTTATAAATACAGTTGCTGTAAACCGTTATTTCGCCGCCGGGCTGAGCAGCAAATAAAGCTCGTTTGAAAACCGTCTTTTTCTTCACTTGTTGGGGGGTTCTAAGCTGCGAGAGTTGCGTTCCGATATTTGAGCTCTGATTTTCGTACCGTTTTGCAATATCGCTGCGTTCGCTCGTGATAGGGATACTGTTCGCAGTCTTGCGTTTGTTCTTGTCTTTTCTCTATCAGGTGGGGTCGTAACAGATGCATTGTTGTGCGACCCCACTGCTTGAGTCGTTTAAAAAGCAGAAACATAATCAAGCAATGACTGGATACTGATATATAAAATAAACTTCCGGATTTGTCCAAGTCGATTCATGACGTCGGCGAGTTTGGGTATCCAATGGTCTACAAAACATTTACAATTAAGATATTAACAGGCGTGGAAAGAAACGGGAAGTGGTGCACGTGAGATTTCTAACCCCCAGCAATCTACATGTCTGTTCAACTTCGTGCAGTCTTACGTTTGCACTTGCAACAGGCAATACAGAAAAGCATATCGATCATCCACTTCGTCGTCCTACAATACGGCTAAGTTACCGAGTAAACAGTGCATGAATGCGTCACATTCATTTCAAAACTACAGCTACCGCGTGTTTGTGTGAAGCTAAATAGGTTGTGCGGATCAGATAATGTATTTAAGATATTTGTTTACGTCGGCGATTTTGACGGTAACGGAACGTAACACAGTCAAGTGCGCGTTTGATAATGAACCGTGGAAACACTGTCCGCTGGTCTTGATGGTGGAATCAAATACCACCATCAAGCTAGAGAAGGCGACGTGATGACACCTACGTCAGTGACTGAAAGCTCTCTCGAAGACGGACACATTTGATACATGGTAAGAAATGAGCGCGTTTATTTTTGAAGTACAAATTCGATTGCACATCACCCTGTCGATCAACTGTGACATCAATAAATTAGTCATCCACTTGTTCTGCGTCGCAGTGTAAATCTGAGAACAGGTCTGATTAAATTTTATTGACGGTAACATTCACAAAGAAAACACAAGCCAATTGGCCGTACAACAAATGGGCGATCGAATAAATTTAAATTCCACCTCGGTTGAATAGTGTCAAGTCTATCAGGAAAACTAAACCCAATCATACGCGCCAGGAAGCGTTAACCCACTGATAACCAACTAGAAACGATCAACAGAGCGATCAAAGCACAAACGGTGTCGCAGGGAAAATCGCGGAGAAGGTACCAACACACTCATCACGTCATGATATTACAATGAGTGAGGCAAGGTCGAACGGTGGTTGTGTGCCAATAAGCCAAATCATGGAATAACAGAAACAACTGGCTAGAGGTTAATGTAATTGTGAATAAGTAATATCATCATCATAGCAATACATCAGTGGTTCACACTGATGCTTAACTGACACATAACCACAAAGAAAAATAAAAAAAAACAAACCCTGTTTAAGAGAGAAGAAAAAAGGGAGAGGGGACCTAATCATTAGAAATAGCTACGTCTACATTCAAACATACAACATCAAGGCGCCTACAGCTTGCAAACAAACAACTGAGCTGTAAGTGAAAGTAAGACGTCATCAGTGAGACAGCTTCCTCACGACTTTCACTGCACTGCGTCATTAAGTGCACTCACTTCACGGACAACTCAGCCAAACAACGACAACATTCACGCCACTGAGCACGGTTAGCCGCCATTTCATCTAAAGTTTCAAGCCATCGACTTTGTGAGTCGCGAGAGCTCCAGCCCGGAAGACGAACCCGACCTACAGTGCCCAACCCCTCCATGAACAATTTCATTTGTCTACGCCACGTCATCATTTGTCTATCTCGCACTTTGCGTCAGTCGGCCGCAGCATCAGCAAACAGTGCTTGGTGTGGCAAGCGATTAGCTGGCATCCTTAGTACATGATCTAACCATCTAAGTCTGTAAAAATGTAGTGACTGAACAAAAGAACCCGTTTGACAATCAATGTCAAATACCCGCTTCATAACTTCCTCGTTGCTTACTCGCTGATGTCACCCGATACGAGCGATTGAACACAAACATGGGTGATCAAACACCTGAAGACGGTTCACGTCTTCTAACCTGAGTGGCTAGGTTTCACTGCCGTAAAGTAATACGGCCCTCACTGTTGTCTGATATACGCGACCCTTAAGCTTCAGAGAAATACCTCTCTGCCACCGTAGGTGTCTCATGTTAGCGAACATCACCCTAGCCTTGGAAATACGTCCTGCTGTTCCATTTCCTACACCTCCGCCGCCGCCGCTGATGCAGCTTCCCAGATAGACAAACCGGTCAACAACCTCCATGACTTCATTATCTAATATTAAATCTACGTAATCACAGCAACCTTGCAGAAGAACTTTGCATTTTGAAGCTGCAAAGCGCATTCCGAAGTACTTAGCAGAACGCGAAATGGCGTTTAGCGTTGTTTGTGCCGCCTGAAAGTTGTCAAACAGCAACAACTTATCGTCAGCATAACCAAGATTAATCAGCCTTCCACCAGGTAGGAGGTAAACACCGGCATCATTTGAGTGACGCAAACAGTCCTCCATTATTTCGTCCATGACGAAATTAAACAAAAATGGTGAAAGGGGATAGCCTCGACATACGCCGCCCCTGGTGCTGAAACTGTCAGACAGCTCACCGTAAACCTTAACCTGAGCCGAAGTATGGGAGTAAAGCGCCGACAGTATATTCACATACTTGGTCGGTACACCCCTGCGTACAAGCGACTCTAAAAGTGTAGATCGATCCACCAAATCGAACGCACCTTTATAGTCGAGAAATATGGCAATTGTTGGCCGACGGTATACATGACGCTGCTACAAACTTTGACGAAAGGTAAAAATATGATTTGTACATCCCTTCCCAGAAAGGAACGCTGCCTGTTCTTCTCTAATTTTTAACGCCCGAACTGCAGTGAGTCGACGAAGCATAATGGATGCTAGAACCCTAGAAATGACTGGGGTCAAACGAATCCCCTTATGGTTTTCACAAATGCTCCTGATACCTTTTTTGAATATAGGGACTATTATCGCGTGACCCCAACACGGGGGCATAGTCTCTGTCATCCACACAAGTTGAAACAGCTGAGTCAAGACCTCAACTAACACCTCCCCACCTTCTTTAAAAAGTACTGACATTAGATCATCTGGACCAACGGCCCTATTACGATTGAGAGCCGAGATGCAATTGCGAACCTCAGTCTTAGTGGGTGGTTCTAAATCTACCGACCAGGGCGTTACATCAGAAGTTTGTGGAGGCAGCACGGTAGAAGCAGGAGGCCAGCTAGACTGACACTCAAAGTGTTCCGTCCAGCGTTCCAACCTTCTGGATTTACTATAAATTAGTGTGCCATCTGCCCCTCTGATACCTTCACTGACAGACGGTCGCTTGGGACCAGCAGCACGGATCAACTGAAAGAGTTTGCCGCTGTTCCTCGAGACAAAAGCGATCTACATTTCCTTGACTTTTCCACTAACTAAGCCTCCCGATCAGCCTTTAGATTTCGTTTCAGATTCTTACGGATATCCCTTCTAGACTTATTATGTGAATCTTCCGTCTGGCTTCTAACAACTCCAGAGATTTCCCTGATAACAAATGACACGAGAGAAAACCCCAGCGCAATTGTGTTTCACACATTGTGGGAAACTCCCCCAAGAACCAGTCCAAAAGTAGTGGAGAATTTTCCCAACAAGACTTTCGATTTCGGAACAATTGATGTATAACATAATAGGGCACATTGCTGCTAACCGGCCGCCCAAAGCACGCTTGGCTCGCAGTTTGCTCTTAGTAATTGCATACTCTGAATGCAACCAGTCATATTATGCTGATAAAAATCAGGAGGCTGACCGTATGAATACACTATGTACAGTTGACGACAGATGATTCTGAATTTTGTTCGAAAGATGTGATTGAATTAGCCTCTGTTATAACCAGCAAGTCGCGTTCGTCGTTTGCCTAATCCGTGTTTTTCTGATCTGGGAATTTATCATGTTTTCTCATTTTCAAGCAGGGTGATTCTTCAGATACAGACAATGACCATTCTACGATTCTACAGCTCACTTTATCGAACGTTATGAAATTCCAAGTGGCTAAACAGTCTTTGTATCACTTGGGGAACAACCCGATAGTTGGCGTTCAGCACTATGGACTTCGACACCTACAGCAGATGAGGAACCTCCTCAACAATATTTATCACATGCAGTCCTCTGCTATGAGCTGTTTATACCGAGCCCAAGTTGTCTCTCCTAACATATCCAAGAGATTCGGCCGAATACGACAGGAAGTCGATCCAGAACTGATCGCTTGCATCACTGAGTTTCTAAAGAGTTTCACAGGGATCAATCATCTTTTCTGCCGCTCTCTTTCCATTGTTTATTAACGACATTTCCCCTCGTCGTCCTTGCCCTCGTATATTTTCATTGCAACCATACTTCGTGTTTCGACTAACACTCAGGAAAATGGCGACTAAAGGTGAAGTTCAGAACGTACAACTCTTCTAAACCCGTCAATATGTCAACATTTTTCACAGCCTTTTACATTTTCTGCTCCACTTAAGTTTGGTCCTGATATTGTTCTACAATCTGCAAATACAATCCTTTAGAGCTAATTCTTTCCACAAACTCTTCTGCATCAATCACAATACACTGGTGACTCAGCCATATCATATATAACCTACTCTTGTTCACCAATCTCACATACATCCCACCTAGATGCATTGTTCATCTGACTGGAGATGTCACTTCAGCATATCTTCCTCCATTGGTGTTCAAAACAAGTCGGTATGTCTCGATAGCGATTCGAACACAACTTCTGATCTTCAACTACTTTCCAAACGCAGACATGTTTCCGGTTTTTTTCTCTCTTCTGCAGCTAATACCACAGCTGTGGCCTTCGGAACTGGCTGATAGTGTTTTTCGAATCAATACTGTACACTCGGATGGTGTTTAGTTTGTCGCACTGAGTTTTACTTTTCTTTTTCTTCCTCCAAAGAACAGCCAAATTCGAATGACCGGCGCTGCTGAATCTAACAGATGTAAACAGGCTAAGACTCTTTCTAACTAGACCAACAACGAAACAGTACTTTTGGTCGTCCACTTTGGCAACCAAACGCCATCCGTCGCCTCGTGTAACTAAGTATGATGCTGTGAGATTGGCATCATTTACCTATGACACAATCAATATTACACGATCCATTGGCTAACGGAAGCTCCGTGGACTATAAAGTTTCCCATATATCTGAACTGTTCGTCCACGCAGTAACTGGTTCAAATGTCGGGACGGATTACAACAGAGACCCAGACAAGGACAGGCAACCCAAACGCACAAAAACAAAGGCACAACGTTCGGTTCTGAGTGAGTCACCGTCAAACAACATTTTGGGTGCGTGCACGCACACACAAGTCAACCCGATTGAAATCGGGCAAGATCGTGAGGCTCGATAGGATGACCGGATTGGGTGTGTTAAAAGCAGATACACACAACGGTGGAGAAAACTGGAACGAACAGCAATCTCTACAGTGAGGCGCACACAACAGCAGGTGGTGTTCAGTCAGTCGGATACAGGGGTAGCTTAAAGGCGATTAATCAAATTAAGTAAACAAAATAAACGCCGAACAGCTTCTGCACACCAGAAACGGTAGTGAATGTGAACTAGGGAAAGTTTAATCCGATGGCCTGACAACAAACTACCAAACAACTGAGCGAACACGTTTCTATGAATAGTAAATGATAGAACTATCTGCCTACATTACGGCTTTCTGGTTGTGAACAGAGAATGATCGTGGCTGATGCGCAACATGCGAAACAGCTACGTAACCGGTGGTAGCCAGTGTCACAAAACAGTAAGACGAAAAAACGACAGAGTAGCTCTGGTCCGAATGAAAAAGATAGACGAATAAGGCATATTTCAGAAAAATTTCTTTTTGCACTCAAACTTCTGACAACAAGACGCCCGCATTAGGCATAAAATCCACCAGGGTGTAAATGAGATTAGGGTCACATTTGCCAGACAGCTTTCTGGTTACGCTATTCTACTCTATTAGTTTTTTTTTTATTTCGTAGACAACTTCGCCAGAACGACAACATTTATATCCCTAGACCCGATTAGCCGTCACATCCCTTAACGTCGCGGAGACCTCAGTTACGAAGAGGAGATACACATCAGCTCTCCTAGCAGTGACTACCTTAGTCCTTAGGTTAAGCCATCGTCTGCCCATCTTGCATTCTGTGTCAGTAGGCTACAACGACGGTAGGTGTGAGAAATAACAAATCAGTACTTTAACATATGACAAGATAAAGCTTCTTAGTTTTTTTTGATGATTACGGACTTTCTCAGGAATCGTTCAGTACGGTTCAATATCCCTTTTCCAAGCAGCCGAAATCGTATACACAGAGCAATAAGCAACTGAAAGAAAGCCCGGAGTATTTTAAAATAATTACTCAAGTCACGAATACATATGCCAGTTACATTTAATGAGGGTTTGCTGTAATCTCGGCAATTGTGACAGTTTCCATTGTTGGAAGAATCGGTGCAACATCCGCACCACTTTTGATTTCAATACCCCTGAGACATATGGTTATCTATTGTTAAGAAACGCTATGTGCACACCTCATCGTTACCGGCTCGCTAATATCACTTGAAGTGTGCTGTTAAACGCAAATGTCGACAAATCAGCATTTGGAGACAGACAACGTCCTCCATTCTGAAACAGTGCGCTTCACAGATGGTTAGTCAAGTCAAGTCTTGGCTGTTTAAGTCTCAGGGCGATGTTGCCGGAATACCACAGATGACCTGCGTTGGGGATACCAGCATCCGTTCGCTTTCTACATCCCCGATGCTGTTACAGCTGCAGCTTCCTACGTACACGAACCGGTCAACACCATCCATAAATTTGTTGTACAAAATTGAACCTATGTAATCTTGTGGAATCAATTTAAGCCTTGAGGCAGTACAGTACATTTCGAATTGTTTCGCAGAACATGAGAAGTTGCCTAATGATATCTAAACGGTATGAAAGTTGACGTCGGCACAGTCAAAAGCACTCAACTTTTAACCAGGTAGGTCTACGCCAGAATTATTCTACGTCGTAAACAGTCCTCAACTATACCATTTGATGAACGGGAACAGTGATAAAAAAAGGGAATTCGAACTTATGGCAGAGTGACACTGACACACAAATTGACAAGGACTGAAAATCTTATCAATTTACATTCGTCCTGGACCAAAACCTGCTTGCTCAGTTTTAATGTCTCTGAAAATGTGCACGAACGTAGACGATCTCAATTCAATACTTTGCACTGGCTACAGTCACAAAAGCTCGAGATATCAATAGTGTAATTCTGCAAAAGGCTCGTACATCTTGAAACGTTGCGTCAATCAGATCATCCATAACTTTAAAGATGCACATGCAGATGCTAACGTGCTAACACAATAACTCGCCGACCTGACCCCATAAAATGCGGTCACAAAAACAATAACTAGAAGGAAGGTCATAACAAGCTTGTTAAGCACAGGAAATAGTCATTTCATGCGCAACTTCGAGCAGTGAGGAAAACAGACCACAACAGAAATGTTTAAAACAAACAAAACACTGATACTCCGAATCATAAGCATTCAGTAAAAGAGCACATGATAAGCGGCAACCGCTTCCAGATTAGCCCGTCACAGCGACGGAATCCAAGGGATGCCTTGGCCCGCACATGTTACTTCAGGTAACTAACAATGTACTACACATGGCTCCCCAAGACTTACACCGTACCCAGTGTAAATTCCAACAAATCAGACCAAGGGGCGTGTGAGGGCAACCTTTGTAAAGTGATCCAGGTTGGCCATCTGACTGAAGTCTCATTGGTAAGAAAGCTAGTCGAATAACATGGGACATAAGTGGAGCTGACCACGAATGCACAATTAAAATATAACTTCAAAAGTAGCGGTATTTACACTTTTATGTGTTCAAGTTTAACTTCGGACCCAGAAGCTTTGCAAGACTAGCCTCAAAAGCTCAGATTTCTTCGCAGTGTAACACTCGGACTGGTCAGAAGGCAAAGCACAATGATTGAAATGGTGGACCTTCGTTTTCCGCCAACACGCACCGGAGTCAGCAATCCTCATCCACCAAGCCTGATACGTGACCGTACTGGCTTAGTTAGCACACAGACCAATCGTGTGTCCCTATTTTCTCCGCAGACGGCAATGATCCATATTATCTCACTTGTTCATTCACAAACTTTTAGTAGACTTAAAATGTGTTCATTCTTAGCTGACACAGCTTTGACACAGTGACTATGTCTAAAACCGAAATACGTAACCTCGAAATGACGTAAGTTATTATTCTTCAATTCATACAGGAAAGTGTGTCGAACTGTTGCGTACTTGAAGCAATAGTCAAAAGTGTCCGAGTGTAACGACCTTGAAAATTGACAATAAATAGAAATCGCTGCTGAAGTGCTAAAGTTCATTGTATGCAATCAATTGCACGCTTGATGTGGTGTTGAGTTGGTAACGGGTACCCTATAGTACACAAACATAATAGGTGAGCGAAAATGAAGGGGTAGTAGCCGAGAGTTTTAGAGAAGCTACCGAATCACACAGTACAACAAAAGTTAGACAGGAGACCAAACAAGTATGAGACACGAAGATCAAGAAAAAAAAAACAGGGAGCACGGCGTTGACAACGAAATAAGTTCTGATGTAAGAGCAGACGTCAGTGTGGCACACAAGTTGTTAACGCCTCACGCCGTAAAACAATGCGATATAATGTTGCACAACGTGAGAGACCGTTTTCGGTTTTGCACCAAATCTGCCACATATATTACAATAAAAGCCAAGGATAAGAGAACAGAAGTGTTTCGATGGCATTTACGTTCATCTGTGTCCACTAAGTGGCAGCTTCGAGTATTGTTCTATTCAACCGATTTCAAGTTTTAGAACTAGCATTTGAAAAATGAGGAAACACACGAATGACGTCGGATTAAACGAACACTGTGATGACTGCACCAAGCACAGAGTGAAATAACCATTCTAAAGACTATTCGGAACATACATCCTGCGAAAAAACAGTAAGGCTACCAAATACTATAGAAACAAGTCCACTATATAGCGTTGTTCAGCGTCTATTCTTCTCGCCAGGCTAACAGAAACAAGTCAGACATAATGGTGTAAATTTGTCTGGCACCCGTTTACTCGTTTTGGGTTACAAGAGGAAGTGATAGTCCAAACCGCAACAAAACAACTCATAAGGGAACAGTGCGCACTAGAAACATGAAGCAAATGTGCGTTGAAAAGGCCACCACGTGACATAAGCACATATATTAGAAGCGAATAAGCAGACATAATGATCCCAAACGAAAGTGGTCGTTGAAGGTAGATTAATTCCGACCCCGCCGTACCATCGGATGCGGAGTGTGGTGAGTTCAAAAGTGATCAAAAGGAAGTCCTTAGAAATGTGCATTTGAGTAAGCGAGAGACCGATAAACGACATTAGAAGTCAAAGCTTGTTATTGGTCCTTTCCTAATAGGCTCATCCCTACAGTTTTGTGACCTAATCCAGCATCTCACAAAGAGTAAATGAATGTGAAACAAACTATTGCTAGGATCACGCGCAACTAACATAATCAATCAAAAACGAAAAATGAACACTCTGAGACGCATTGAAGCAAAATAAGCTGACAAGTATCGCGTGCGGTTTACGTTTCGTAACGGAATATATACGCACTTGGTAGCAAGGACAGTATCCACAAGGAAATGAAAACAATTCGGGGGAAATTTGATAGGACAATTTGAAAGTTACACCAAAACACAGGTTGCTTAGAGTAGTGGTAGTAAACAGGAGTGCATGTTTTGAGGGGTGTGAGAACTCGTAAAACTTTTTTTGTTTAGCCAGACAGCCTACGACGAGATAAACACACAAACGAACGATTTAGGATATACATGTATTGATAAACATTCAGAAATGTAGGGTTGAGGACGGATGGAATACATATAGAACAAAGTATATTTGCATGTTCTGCTTACCTGTTCCGGTTGAAACATGTTAGATAAATTCTGAAGCTCGCTGCCCACTGTACTCATTCGATCTATAGCCACACGAACTCGTTCGTAGAGCACACTGAACAGAGCCTGCGTCCGTGCATATCTATCCTTGCCTAACTGATAACCTGTTTGAGCCCAGAGAGGCAAAGTACGACTGAAGTAGTCCCGTCTGTACAGATTGAATTGTTTCAATGCGGCCGCATAGTCATTTCGCGCACGCTCAAAATCTTTACTTTTGAGGCTCGCGTGCGTGAAAGCCTGTTAAATCAAACGGGGAGGAACAAGAGAAACAGAAATTAGATAAACGTGCAAAATAAGCTCACGGCATTTAAGAATATCCTGTTGCAAAGTAGGGATTCGCGATTCAAAAACAGCAATCACCACCAGTTAAACATTCAGCCAAAAGAGAACATTCACTGGTGAACATTCAACGTGAGATGGTCAACTAAGATCTGATAGCCAAGCAAATTTACCCATGAAGATATGGTTGAAGACAGCGAAAAATCAAAAGATTGATATATACTGAACGCATGTGCAGAAACTGCGTTACATTCGCAAACGTTGAAAATGATTGCAAAGAGTAAGTGGTACATTACTATACGACTGATTAAGTATACATATCCGAATTAAGGTTGAGTTACACAAAAAGGAGCTTTACTCAAGTACCGGTCAGTACACCCACTAAACAGGTACAAGCGTATGGGGTCGACTCCCAGTTCTGTTAATGATATGAACTACTGATCTATACTACAAACTTGACGTGGTGGTCAGACTTGTGCACTGCATCGATCCGGAAGGTTATACTGACTAGGGCTTCGGTCCTTCCAACTACAACTTGTCAGACAACCCAAAAGGGAGCAATCAGACGAAGAGTAAATACACCCATAGGACAGTATACCCCACTATTGATCAAGTATGAGTACTTAGGTAGTGAGGCACCATCTTATGGGCGTACAACGGAACTATTTTTGTAGTTGCGGCAGCGCTGTTTACTGTATCAGAAAGAAAGAGGTTAGAAAAGGTAGCCTCAAACAGAGAGCACTCCGATCGCCCAACGGTTGACCATGATTGCCGGCGTATTATCCAATATGGTCGAAAAGCACCTGGCATCATCCATTCTGATGTAACTTCGAATACGTCCACTGCGCGCAGCGGCGATCAGAATCATACATCAATGCCTTATTCACTGTGTCATCGAGTTAGGCAAACACATCACTGTCAAATGAATCAGACTCTTAAACCACTGGCTCCGGATAGGGTTTCCCACGAAAATCCTAT
>LUCH01003471.1:0-31519 GCA_013368495.1 Paragonimus heterotremus
TCTGTGGTAGCCGAGACTGTCTGGGGCCGAATACTGCGTGCAAATGAGTGTTTTTGTGTCAGGTTGGGGTTTAATTCTTGACCCGTGTATTGCTCTGTCTAATAAATAACCCTTGTGCCATCCGCGTTCTTGGATCGCCACACTTGTTTGAAGAGTAAACCCCGTGGAAGACTTACCACGCTACCCTAATCGCAGTGGATTACCAGATTAAATCATATCACCGCCGTTTGATTCCTCCATGCCTATATTTTATTGGAATGAACGAGACGTTTAACTGTTAGTGCACCCTCTAGCAATAGGAAGTGGTTCACATTTTCAGTCTCCACGCGATTTACGGGATCCGTGCCAAGTCCGAATCAATGGTGAAGATTCCACTGCACACCCTTCACAAATGAATAGACTGAAATTGTCCGCAGATGTCCTTCTGACCTGAATTACGTTTTGATCCAATTAGTTTTTTGTCACAACAGTCTATAACACTAATTGATGGATAATCAGATGTTTACCTACGTGATGAAATAATGACAGTCTGTAACTAGTAGGCTGCACAAGCAGACGGTATTTTATCATACAGAAAGTATTTTGAGAATGAACCACATGATTTTAAATCATTATTATCCATGAAAGTCCAGATCTATGTAATAATGTGACTTTTCATCGCAGTCATTCTTCTGTTCTCAAATAGTTGAAACGGTCAAAATGATGATAATGCACTTCTGATGTTAGAATATTTTATGACTTATCTGTTGCCAGGACAATCTCACTAAGTACTGCACGCTGAAATAGCTTATCTTTTTATAAAGTGACTCATGTGATATTGAGAAACTTCTTCCAGTTGGTTCTGGTGACGACGTTTTTTTGTACTCGGTTCCTTTTTATCTCTCATATAACCAACATCAAGAAGATATGGAATCCAACACAACATTTTGGCCTACAAATAACTAAACGCCTCACCAACCTATTGAGCTGATCGGAAGTACGCATATCGGTAGCCTGCTCCGACTGTTTCACAGTCAATGTACCATACATTCACATCGATTGCAGCAATAACCTAATCCATCATGGTAGCCGTAACTGCAAGGAGATAACGTTGAAATCCAGACGTGGCCCAAACAATGTCTTGCTACTGAATTTCAGTTCTAACTGTCGCGTCAGGGCAGTTTGAGACTTGATACAAAATCGTATGATGAGCATATAAAAGTGCGCATGTGAGTGGAAAACATTGCAATCGAATTGATTGTATACGGAAGATGGGCGAAACATCTCTTCAGTCATGTACCATTAGGGACGCCAATTGGCTAACGGATATCCCTGTCTCTGGTTCACTTTTATCTGTATCGAACAGGTGCAAATGTGTATGTGTACTTGACCATGAATCTGACCATTTAGGTTAGTGAGCAAGTCCTGTTCCACGGCTGACATCACCGATTCGATTTTACTGCATCAACACAAAACTTATCATTTAGCAATTGGTGTAAATTTCAGCAGACCACTACTTCAAGCACAACTAATGACTTGGATTGCTGGGATGGTTCATCCAATCAGGTTACATTGTGTACTGGAATGTTCTGGTAACACTGGATTCAAATGTTACACCGAACATGAAATTGGTAGGTATTACCTGGCCACCAACAAAATTAATAACATCTTAGGGTCTCAGCAAAATAACAAATGGGATCAGTCATTTAAACAAGTAATGGATTTACCAGGACGATGTGCTACTTTGTGTGGATGAAACGGAGTCCTTTTGTACTGTTCTGGACAGCTTTCTTTGTCCGGTTGAGCTGGAAACAGCCGTGTCGCACCCATCTCTACCGTTTCGACTCTGAAAACAGAAGATTTAAGGAAGTAAGTTTAAAATATCAGACAGTTGAAATCTTACAATGGATGGTACTTAAATTACTTCGAACCATATCAAGAATGAACTGTTTTGGAGGATTTCAGATTGAACACCACGTAGGTTTGATTGCAGCTTTCTGATTCAGATAAGTCGTAGCTGGTCCATTTCGACCTGAATATTGATGAGTTGTGCTAAAAGCGACACCCGGGTCTATTGGTGCGGCACAAAGTGAGCCGACTGCAAGTCTGATTTGCAAGCAAATGCTGCGATCAGATGATGGTTGTGTTAAATTTCAAATATTCTGGTTTCCTCAAATTCAGTAGTTCATTTCGGACGATTGTGAACGAAGTTACTGTTGAGTGACAAGATTAAGCGCAAAATGCGTGTCACAAGATTTTATTTTTACTCTATATCTATCTCATGCTTATCAAACCACTACACTGACGCGTATATTACTGGAAATTTGTTTACAACCTAAACTCCCACAAACCTATAAACTTAGTAGTCATGATCTAATTACTTGGGTTAACTGGGACGACTGTCGTGTTTTCGGTTTATTGGACTGTGTGTTACTACTATTATTATCGTTATCGTTATTATTATAGACATTCTTATAACCATGTCCAGCTGGCTAATGCTGTCTCATGACAACCATGTTGTTCGCTCACATTGGTCACGGAATAGGCAATGGATAATGAATTTCCGTTCGGTCTGGGTATCTCATAGACTGTCGTGTAGAAACAACGTACTGAACAGCATTTGTAGCATGATGTAGGGTGTATCGTGTAAAACAAGATCAAACAAGGAAGGAATTCTCAGTTAGGCACACGTTTTTACAGAGGCATAACCTCGTGAACAATGTGTCTACCAACGAGCAACTTCCGTGAAGATAGCTCATAATTAATAAACATGGACGTAGACGTAGCTAATGCAAGGGAATCAAGTTGACAGTTTTTGATCATAACTTCTAAACTGTGGGTAACTGAATGAAGAGGCGCACCGATGAAAAATATTTAGTGTTGACAAATGCACTTCTTGTATTGGGTCGCATCCCTTTGTTTCTCTTGCAGTTGCTAGAAATTATGTTCAGCATAATAAAATAAACCATGTTTAATTTTGCGTTGTTATTTACTGCGTGGTTTCTTCTTCAATCAGTGTATTGGTTAATCGATATTGTCATTTTGTAACTACTGTCCAATTCCGTCCAGGTTGTCGTTAACTGTCATTGAAGTTACTAAATCTGTAGCTTCACCTCAGTTATCCAGTGCCCACACTCTCGTCTATAGTGGCATCTAATCGAACAGATTTCGGTAACTTGACTTACTTGACGACTAGTCCTTAGAAGTGGTTGAGGTCAACACCATCTTTATTCACCCTCGGTACAAGTGGCTGTAGCAATTATGAACATCCTTGAACAGGGCCAAACTAAGAAGTACAGGCGGCTTTCATGACAGTCTGTGTATGATGAACATGCTGTCCAGAAAGCTGAAGTATTTCTGTTGCACTATGTCGCCAGGCAGCTTTTGACTGCTTGACCCAAGATACATTCATTAGATGAGCGTCGTAAACTAAGTCACCCACTTACCCTCGTATATTTACACTTCAGAATTTTATCCTACCACAGTGAATAGAGAAAGGCAATCATCGAACTTTACCAACCGTAATGCTCAGACCTACAAGTTCAAGCTCCCAAGGTGATACCACCTCCATTTAGGCGACTAAAGCTTTGCAAGCTTACAGTCAAACTCAGCCGACAACTGGAAACTCAAACTGTCAACACGAACTCTCAACGTCGCAGCTGTTATCAGCTGTTCCATGCCTCATGTTTTCTCCAGATGTCACAGGTTTTAATTAGCTGGCTCATCCCGTAAAATTAATTACCAGCGCTATTTGCGTAGTTTTCTAATATGTATCATTCCTTAAGTAATGTTAGTTGTTATATCAACTAATTCAAATGGCTGAAAATAACCATAAGAATATTGATAGTCGAATTATCTTATGTCTATAAAGAGCAGGGAAAATCTATTCCATATAACTTTCTTTCTCATGTTTAGGCAGTCAATCTGCAGCTTATCACAAAGACGCCTAGTGACGTTTTCAGTAACAGTGACAAAAAAGTCTGATAGGCAATATATCACGTATTCCACACGTAGAAAGATGAAGTCATAATTGATATGTCTGTAAAGTGCAATCAACTGATTCATCAAATGGGCAATTAGTTGGTGAGATGAACAAGTCCATCGTTATGACCGATGCAGGAATTAATCTTTCTAGTGTAGTGGACAAACAGTGGACCTATGTACTACTGTGTCACTTTAGACGAGGTGCAGTTGAGCCACAGGAGAACACCTTTATAAACAGACTAATTGGTCCTGTTCCCGTTAAATGCGGTGTTCGTTTCTGTGTAGCAATTGGTTTTACATTAACGAATTAATTCGATATTCATGCAAGACTTCATGTTGAAAACTCCCTACTTTGCAAAACGACATCAAAGACAGCCATTTTGTTACTAAACAATCCCAAGTTGACTGAGGTTCTATAGACTATTTAATAGACAAATGGCAGCAAAAAACAAAGAAACACGATTGGTTACAAAGTCTCGGCCCTCCACTAGACCGCACTGGAAGCGGCAAAACTCATGTGTTCCCTATCGTAAGAAACTTATTGTTCAATGCAAAGATACCCACGGATATTAGTTACCAAGTGTTTTGATTTGCTTCTAATCAATATTCCGACAGGTAGTACAGTTTTGTTTGTAGTCATTTACAGAACTTGACATATAAGCTTACTAGAAGAACTTTCATAGCTGCAGAATACACCTGCGCACTTCAGTAATTGCCAGGTACACACGTTCCAACACATTTATCAGAAACTTGGTTGGTTCTGCTTTGAATATTGCACAAGCTTTGTGAATGAAATGATCGGGGTCGTTAAGTAAGACTGCTAGTTCTTCGGCCAACTTTTTATCGTGTGACCATCCACTTCTCGTTGTCGAAACCAGTCGACATAACGTGACATCCTGTGACCTTTCTCCTGGCATGCGATTAGGATGGTTTCTGTCATAGTGTAATCTATGGCCTCAATAGTGAACAAATGAAGCACTTTGACAAAGGAACCTTCCGCACAAGCTCTGAAAGGCATGTCAGCTATCTACGCCTGAACTGCAGACCGATAGATCAATTCAACTTTATATTTCTACATTTTGCTCAGCCTTCCCAGTTCGGAGCATGACGGTTTCTTCACCACTGAAACTAACGATCAGTTGTGGAAGTGAATTTCTATCTCCAAACAAAGGTATAAGTGTTGAACTGTTCTACAGCGAACATTACCTGTGACATTTCCTTCTCAATTTTCGGAAAGTTGCACTCTGCGTGTGAAACGCTCTTGCTTCGATGATCCATCCGTCTTCCAGGCCAGTTTTACTGCTACTACAGTTAATAACCAAATGTAGTATTGAATTGTAGTGGTTTAATGCAAGGGCTTCGGTAACAACTCGTTTAAGTTCACTTAACGTCGTCTGTTGTCCTTCATTCTACTTTCTTAATAATCCTTCATTGGTCTACAGGTCAGACAAGTTTGAAAGGAGTCAGTTCAAATAATCTGTCACACGCAGTGCGACTTACACATCCTCAGGACGACAGCCTTTATTCTGCCGGTGACCGCATGATGTTCGTAAATGTCCTTGAATGGTGACTGTTTTATTGGCACACCGCTCTGTTGCATCACAGTTGAATTGCTTTATCTACATAATGCATTAGAGGTGCCTCCAGGTTCCCTTCGCGAACCTCTACCGTTGTTCCGTAAATTAACGTCTCATTTGACGTCCGGGACTCTCTTCAGTCCGTCAGGCACCCGGATCAGACATTTCTAAACAATTTTTTTTGATCGCTCTCAGTTCGAATGGCAAACGTAACCATCAAGGATGTGCAAAAGCGGATCCAAATATGGCAAGGTAGTTGAGCTGCTTGTCTATTTGTAATTGCCAAAAAAACCATTGTTAAATCTATCTTTGTGAAAGGGTAAGTTTGGCTCAGTTCTGGCAGAACGTCATCAATGGAAGCTGAATTGTGATATTCTCTTCACTTCATTCCTTTGGTTGGACACCTTGCTTCCTGCGGAAACCGTTAAATTATTACAGCCAGTTCTGTGCCTCTGTAAACAGCGGTTAACATTGGGTAACGATTCGTTTTCGAAGATGATGTTTCTTTTTCTACTGTTTCTCCCTCATTAAAGAGATCGATACATCGGGCAAGCGTCAATTAAGAAAACTTAATCAACCTCCTGATCATATTTTAATTTTGAACACCAATAAACATTCAGGGCCTATCCTAGGCACTCGTATAAATTATTTGATTTTGCAAGTGTCTTTGAAGCGTTTACAGGTTGATTTGTTGTTTTGCTGGAAGGCTGATTCTTCTGAAAAACCCGGAAGCGTTAAACTACTTATTTGTTTGTCCAAAATGATGTTCTTCAACTTTGCAACTGATAATGTCGGGTTCCTTTCTCTTCGTTTCGTTCGCGACGTTCAGCTTCTCTAGAATTTGTCTTCACCCATCTCCGATTGCATGCAGAAACAGCCAGCTGCTATTCTGTAATGAGCTGTATTCACTTTACAGCTGACACTTCAAAACTATCGGAGTAATGAGCTGTATGCTCTGAGCAATGAGCCTTTAATTCTGTTTACCAATCACGTTGGCTGAGAACCAACATTTTTCATCACTTTCAAACGATAATAACTAAAGTTATCATTGGGGATTTTCACAGTAGCCATGAATTGATCTCAAATTGGGAGCCGACGGTTGCATCGCAGTATTAACGTTCAGCAACTGCACTACAGTATAGTGTTACGTGGCATAACAACTGCTATAAACTTTCGATGCATTTATGCAAAAATGGAAGCCAGAATGTAGTTAATTAACGAATTCCGTATTTTGTGTCGGACAAAATAAAATTATTCGGATGAATATATATTTCATTATGAATGTCGTGTCAAGTCCTATTGAAATCAATGTTCAAAATATTGACCAAATTCAGCCTTACAGGATAGCTCTTTTTAAACGGTTGCATCATACTTTAACTAGGGTATCTGCAATCGTTATACGGCAGTTTTGGAAAACAAACTA
The DNA here is from genome assembly GCA_013368495.1 of Paragonimus heterotremus. Taxonomy (NCBI): domain Eukaryota; kingdom Metazoa; phylum Platyhelminthes; class Trematoda; order Plagiorchiida; family Troglotrematidae; genus Paragonimus; species Paragonimus heterotremus. Next base: position 6,964 of record LUCH01003471.1, read on the forward strand.
TTTCAACAATGCTAGCTTTCTTGGTTTATTTGATGGACATTGAAGTTAACAAACTTTGGAAAGGAAAATTTTGTACCGGACTTTCGAATCTATTCTGTACGGTATAACAAGATTTCGCATAAATGCTCACTTTTGGAATGACTGAGCTGTTCAGTGTATGTCGTTTGTTTTGTGCTAAGCAGATGAATTGGAGGGAGATGTTGAATGTATTTGCAGAAAACGCTTCTTCTTTCCTCCTGTTTCCTAGTGTTTTCCTCAACGCAAACATTGAGGACCGATAGTTTAAAAACATTGGACTAATATATTCAGATTTCCACTCTACGCGTCCTTGAAAATTTTTCGAAACAAATAGTAATAACCTGTGTCATCAACATCTAGATTCAATTGTTTTAGCGAGTTCGGTTCCATTTCAACTCCGGCAGAACTAAGTGGACGTGCAATTTTGACAGGTTCTCATCTTTTTCGATTGACAACGAGTTGTTTAACTCACTGATTAAGAGAGACATTATTTCGTACACTTTCCTCCGTGTGGTATAAAAGCTAAATGTTTTCAACCACCATTTTGACGTTTTCGGAACTATCAATTCGTTCCATCCAGCCAACAATCTCATCCGTCCTTACTGTGTTCACGAACCACGTGTAACTTGGCAAACCTATGAATCTGCTTGTACGGATTCAATGCTCACTGTTAATATCTCAATGTGTAATTAAACTGATACGAGGGGGAGTCAAGAAGTAATGCCGATGTTTTTAATTCTGGTGAAATTTTTCATAAAATTACCTGAATTTTTTCCCAGTTATAAATGATTATGTCATTTACTTTAAGTAATAGTTTGTTTCTTACTTTTCATGTTTTTAGACTCACAAGGAAAATTCAAGATGGCTGCCCTCGTAGATTTGCGTCAAAAACAAAAAGCAGTGATTGAATTCTTCGTTGCTGAGGGGGAAACCCCCCTGAACATTCACAGACGATTAACTATTTATGTTTGAGGACAATACTGTAGATTATAGCAATGTATGCAGGTGGGTTCGTCGTCTGAAGGATGAAAAGGTGGGAACTATGAGCGTAACCGACAATGCTCGACCACACACAAGCATCAGTACAAGGGAGACAATCGCCTCATTCGGGTGGACAACTTTACGGCATCTTCCATACTCACCAGATTAAGCGCCTTCAGATTATCACCTCTTCGGCCCATGAAAGAAGGATTGAGAGGCAAACATTATTCCAGTGACGAGGAAGTGAAAACCACAGTGAAGAAGTGGCTCAAAGAACAGACAACAAAATTTTACGAGGCAGAGATACATGCGCTCATTCAAAGGTGGAACGTTGCTATTGAGCGTAATGGTGACTATGTCGAGAAGTAGGGATGTGATCCACGGAGGACCAGCTTTATTTTGATGTATAATACATGTTACTGTTTTGTTAAATATACCTGTCCGAAGTAAAATGGCATTACTTTTTAACTCCCCCTCGTATTTATTCGTGTTCGTCTACGCTCTGTAACTAACACGTTCCACTTCACCTAAATTAAATGCCTTGACCTGACTGACTAGTTGTGATATCATACAATAAGGAAAAAGTTTGATAATAGTATGCAACCCGGAAGTCCACGAAAGCAAGGGTATAAATTTGACATTTTAGGGCATACTTGCGAATCCCCCGCCACAACGTTATATGGATCTCGAACGATGAAAGATTGTGTATAACCAAAAGTAGTTAATGGGTGGCAAACCGTTTGGTAAATTATATTCGTCGTTGCTTATCGTCATGGGGGAAATGTACTACCAAATCCAAGACCAAAGTAATGTCTTGGAAGATAAAATGAATAGATAAAAGTGAGATTCATGTAAAAACTTTGAAGTACTGACAATTTTCGCATCCCTCTCTTCAATCCCTTAATCCATGACTTCCGTTCTGTGACACTTTTACTGGGTGTTCCAATAAGGAGTTATGAGTACTTATGTAGTAAAATTGTATGGACCATTTCTGGAAAACCTATCATACGCGATACGGCTTCCAATCTTTTTATTCAGATTCCCTAAGTAAACGAAATGTTTTTGGCACGGCGTCGCCGTGTATGTGGCAAACGAATTGTTACGACGAAACGACCACTATTTTTTTAACAAAGAGCAGGATCATTTGGTCCGACCTAGTGTGTACGATTCCCAGAACACTTACACTTGTGGTCCAAATGTACCTTGCCCAAACTGAGATTAGCTCTGACACAGTAGCTCATGAGTCGCCTATTCGTGCACCCCGCTAGTACGGCACAGTCGTGCATCGGTCATAACGACAGATTTGCTCACTTCATAAATAGCCCGTCGATTTGAGGAGGTAGTTGATCGTATTCTACAACCGGATCGATTACAAACCCACGCTGTGGTAGGTGGCGTATTTGTCATACCGCTCCCAGCTGTTTCTGATACCGGCTGTTGAGTGGTTGCTTATCGACCCCATAATCGGTAACATTGAAGGATACGATAGTTAAACAATTCTGATAAAATTCTGTTTTAGTTGGACTACTTACAAACATATAGTAGCCAAAAGTATCACTACAATCAAAAATTTGATCACAGCAGTGAATTCCTCACACCACTAACCGGGGCACTATGTTCAAACAAATATCCTGTTAAATAATTGACGTGTTTCAAACTGAAATATTGAAACAGAAGTAAATGCTTAAAATGGATCCGTTTTCAAAAGCCGATGGAAAACATGCAAGAGGTAAAATGTCTTCACGAACACACTATTCTATATCTGATGCGATCACACTCCACTACACTTAACTTGAAACAGTTAGCAAACTCCTGACTATCCGAGCCTATCATCTAGGCATAGTCAGTATAATAAATGTCTTTAATGGATTGCTGCTGGTTATATCCTTTTGATAACTGGTCTTTGCCATGCATGTGCTGCATTTATTTAAGTGAGTGACAATAAAACTAGCAGTCTGCAGGATCTTAGCATAATATTCCGCATCAGTTGGCCGTTGTCCATATTATGGAAATAACTAAATGTTTATAGACACAAGGTTTGACTCCCTATATATATATATATATATATATATATATATACTAATTCTCTTGTAACTGCGGAGAAAGTAACGCAGGCAGAACTGATATATCAGTGGTTTCTTGAATGAATGAACATATACCCAAGTGGGTTCCCTAGCGGGCCTTATGATCGGACACCGTATCCCGAGAGAACAGTAAGTCCTCAACTTTCTCGATCGAATGAAACCTCCTGTCAGATGACCACAACGTGGTGATCTCAACCTCCATCTTCATAGCGAGTCGTCACAAACTACGGTTCTTAAAACTTGCTCGAGTGATTAGTCGTGTTGGACTTAGGTGGTATTAAGTGTTACTGAGCCGACAGAATTTGTTGTTTGTTGCTTACTTGTTTGGTCATTAATCCTTTCTTTAAGTGTTGTGCACGATAAATTGAAACTTCCCCTGTTACTGTGTACGTTGCATTGACGAACGAACACGAAAAGATAACACTCATCGTATTTCGTCTTCTAACTTCTTTGCTTGAACTAAATGTTCCTTTGTGTGGATTCGACCTCACATCAATATTCTGAAGCGACCACTATAGTCCTTATCTATAGTGTAGCGTCAGATGCTATAGGTTTGCAGTTCTGAAGCTCGATAATTTCGACACTCACTTTATATTCCGGTGGCAATCACCTTGGGTAGATGTGAGTATGTGGTGTATTACAACTGAAACAAAAATTTGTGTTTTATTAACCAAGTGAAAGAAGTTTCATTTGACGCTGGGGAAGCAACATAGATGATCGCAAGACAGCTTGCCTGATGAAAATGGTAGACCAAATATATTTGAAGACAAACTGAAGATAGTTTATTTGATTCGTTTGTGGTGTCTGTGTAAAAAATGTGAAATTACTACTCCCGTGGACTGTTCAGCAACCGTGGTTAATACATAAGATCATCTCTTTGCCAGTATGGTTAGGTGTTTAGAAAGGCCTTAGGATACCGTTTGTTGTTCTGATCTGTTGGATCCTTTCCCACAGATTGAAATCAAACCAGCCAATTGTGGATGGCTCAGAATCTAGCACACCACCACAACCACATCAGGCAGAGTTACAAAGACTCCAACAAATGACGGGTTTCGAGTGTTTACCAGTGAAATATTGACCATCTGTTTCGAACTCTTCGGATTTTACCAGCGTCGTGCACATCGGAGACAGAACAGAATCGTGCCTTTTAACTGGTTGAAAGGGTGTGCTTCCTTGCATGTACTAGCACCGTGTCATTGTCATTAAGCGGATGTTCCATTCCGTTCTCCTGCTGATTGTATCCACGTACCCATTCGCGGGTTTTGATACACACTTTGGGTGGACATACGGGCAAACGGATAATGAAACAGCTATGGTAGTGACTGCGTCCATCAGTGAGTGATCTAGGCAACCGTCGGACGTCGAACAACCGAAGTTGGGCCACATAAATCATTAAACATTTAGATTGAACCAAATATAGCTGAAGTCGTTTCACTGTCCCTTGTTGTCAAAATGCACAGATGCGTGTAACCGTTCAAGTTTATTTTGGCGTTGCTGAACACTCGGCACAAGTCTTCGGTGTTTGCCCCGAAGGATTTAACAATAACTACAAATACACTACACCTGCCTTGGCTTTTTTAATCAATGCGAAAGAACTCACGGATACTTATTCCCTTATTACAAGTTAACCTTTCGTTTGTTTTTGCCACTTTGAGTGCTACATGTTTGCGATTACAAAAATGCACATAGTCAACGCATTTCGCGAACTTCGTGTTTTATCTGTTTAACTCACGTTGGTTAAGTGGACAAATTGTTTCACATGCATGTTGCAAACAATCTTACCCTGTGTTCCGTTTGTGTACAACCAGTTTCCTTTCCTCAGTAAGTCGTCTACTGGTTATCAGATTAGTACGTAATCAATAATTTTTAACTGGGACGAAAAATAACAAAGTTTACTTACTGGGATGTGAGGACTGCGAGATTGACTGTTGGTGTGTTCACTCGGCGGTGCGTAGCTCTCCGGTAAGAGTTGCTGGTTTTTTTGCATTTTGGATTTTTCCTTATTGATTTTTGATTTGAAAATCTGTTTGATTCTACCAATGAAGGATTTTTGACTGGACTGACGTTGTCGAGAGCCAGAATGTTCGATATCAACAAGCAGAGCCTTGCTGGAAGCTTTTTCATCTCCGTTGTCTTGCCATTTTCGGTAGCAAACGCATACGACATAAGATACGATTAACAATACAAAGACAATGACGATAGCAAGACAAATTGTCAGCGTTACGGGATAACTTTTGGTTGAATTGGAAGATATTGTAGATTGATAGAGAGGTGCCTAAAATCACAAAGCAAAGTAGGTTTTGATGAAAATAGATAGCAGATAAACATACGACAAACTTAATCTAATGCTTAACTGTATACTACGCAATTCACGAAAACTATTTTTCCGAGCATTAAAGCTGGCGAGATATGTAATTGGGTTAACGGCAATTTCAGAAAATGATTTCGAAGGCTGGCACTTCAAGGTACTTAGTTAATTGAAAAACAGCTCCATTCAAAAATGAAAAAGAGGGATAAATGTTTTCTGACTGTCGAGGTGATAAATGCAAAGTTTTTAAGACAAGTTCTTGGGATTTCTTTGCTAATATAAGGTTTATAAATACTAGAATACTTGCCATCGATTTCTAATTCCTAATTAGGCTTAGAGCAATTGTATGCTCATATCCAAGAAAAAGTAATTTCAGTATCAATAACTTCGCATATTATCACCAATCTACCGTGATTACTGTAACAATGAATAATGTTGAAAGTATTTTAATGTTTACGCACGAATTTACTCGTTACAACTATGTGCACCCTTGCTTGGAGTCACTGGAACAGAACATCTTACCAGCAACATTCGAACAGCAAGTCAAAATTTTTCGTCACTATCTCAAGGGTACTGCGTGCAACAACACAAACAGAAACTCTCTAAACTGGGCGTAGGAGAATTGGTTAATTTTTTTTGTTTATCGGTGATATACGCAAAAGTAAACTAACCATTCGAATACTTGGGTCATAGGACTAGCAGTTAAGATGGAAGTTTCTATAGTGAATCCACATTTTCATCAAGTCATCACAATGATTTATTTCTTCATGATCATTTGCAATGCACCAATATGATGATGCATAATTTTCTGTGTCAGTTTTCTGTCACTCTTTTTCACGATTGCAGCTTAAAATGTGTCTTTGTTATACTGTGATTTGTTGCCATTACCTGGTCCAAATAGATGTAATTCGTCTCGACGTTCCAGTTTATAATGTCCTCTGTTACAAAAAGTTGTACCATAGACAACACTGCTGATGTGATAGCATGTGTAGTGAATCAGTAGCAAAATGTCATTTATCAGTTTAGTGTTTAGTTGTTTAGCCATGCAATTTGTTCTTCAGCAGTCTTTACCAAAACCAACCGGGAAGAGTTTGACACGATAAGTCAGGTTCATTAAAGGAGTTGTAGAGGTTCAGAAGCCTGTCGCAAATTTCCAACTTGACTAATGTCGGCTCAGTAGTTCGAAGGTACTGGTATGGGCTTCGTCGGCAGTAAGTAGTTAGTCGCAGTGTGCAAATGGAGATCAATCAGAAACGAAAGTATTGATGTTTTCAACTAAACCTATGCTATCAAAATACCCGATAAGTGATATTGCAGCCATTGTTTCGAGAGAGATTCTAGCCAGGAAGTAGTGTAGTGCACCATTATAAATTTATTTTTAGAAATCGAAGTCTCGTAATTTGCCTTTAGACACTTCCATGTGTGTAGGCATTCTGATCCCATTTGTTTTTGGTAACATTTATGAGTAAATCGTCGAGTGACGTACGGGTTATAGTCAGACGCATGAGGGTTACTTTCTGCAAAAGTATGCAGTAGTGTTATCCGTTCGTTCCTTCGAAAAGATTTTTTATCCATACACATCAAAAAGAGCATACTTTCCTGGGTGTTTTCATCTTCTTTTTGTAGTTACTTCTGCCAGCCAATGAAAGATTGCAAACTTTTGAACAAATCCGTAGAATTTTTGGCTCCGTTTGACGGAATTATCTGCGTACACACCACTATTGTCAAGGTTGAATTTTATTTTTAGAAAAACCGATGTTCTACTGAGAGGATCCGGGGGATAGCAGACACCGGTTTTTTCTCAGTCTTTTCACAATTCTTATCCACCAACATGACCAAGTTCATAAACGGGCTTCTACTACGAATGTTTACACGACTTCTTATTGGGCCAAAATTTATCTAGTGTTTGAGTGTAGACCCACGCATTCTCTTTTTGGTATTCTCTTTGTGCACTTTTCAACCCAAAGACAAGGTTCCAGTTTCATTAGACTAGGAAAACCCATTACCTGTTTTTACTGTGGAGTCTGATAAATTTGATAGCTGATTAATGGCGTAAAATTGATTATGTCACAAAACTAGCGTATACAAAATTGTAGCAATGTCTACTGTCTTGTAATTACAATCATCAAGTGTTACACTTAAGAGAACATTTGTGTAACTAAATCTATGTAGGTGTAACTTGCTTCGTTTTCAAGCAAACGTTCACTATGAATTAGTTAGGGAGTTCTGTATGGCATCAAGTCAACAGTCTCGACCGAGCAGTTTTAGGCATCCGGTAAAAAAATCTGCTATGCTGTCAGTATGTTCGGGAAACGTTACTGCAGAATACAATGCAGTGATGTAAATAGGCTAATTGTATTTATGTTCAACTGCCACTTTTCTTAAATGTATGGCATGACTAAAATACGATTCATTTACTTTTGAGAGACGAGTAAATAGAAAGTTTGTAAAGCAAATTTTGAGAACAACCGCCTCTACTAACTTGTACAAAATAACCAAAGAAGAGGACTGTTGAAACAACACAAAAAAAAGATCATATAAAACGGACTCACCGCTCTACCAAAGCCCACATGTTCAATCTGATAACTGTCAAAATTTCCTTTGCCTTCCTCTGTTCAAACATTTTCAAAGTAAACACGTCATTTGAATGGTATAATAGATTAGGTAATACAAATTTCAATATTACAGATCGTCATGACATAATAGTTCGAAACGACATATATCAAGTTGCATACACGTTTCAAACCGGTAACGACTTGTCTGTTCTGGAGTATTGTTCTATGAGATTAGCACACCTAAAATAATAGAGGTTCAGAACTATCAGTAGTTAATTAGCTCGTCAGTTTGAATATTCACGTCCATTGATTTTTTCTGTACTCACCCCTAAAAACACCGGCCTTGTATAAACAATTGCCTGGAAAAGTGTAGTAAATTTCCCATACACAAACCAGAAGTCATCAAAACTTTATGGTGAAGCTTTTTGACCACATCTAAATATGCCATTACTCAGGTCAGTTCGCTCTAACTATTGGTTTTGCAGGGGTGGGCTTAGTGGTAGAAAAACACAGTGCGAAATAAAGCATCATCCACATAACCATAGTCAATCGGAAAGTACACTTGAACAAATGAGCTGCGTAAACATGGCATTTGCCATTAGTATACAAAGTAGAGGTTCTTTTGTTTTAAACATGCGTTATCGATTGCAGTGGACAAAGTTTCGTTTCAGTTTACTGTCCGTCCATATGACAGCCGGTTAACCACTGAGAGTATTGCTTTGCAACGCATGATATCCAGCTTTAGAGGATAGGAAGCAAAAACAGATTTCTTTTGCAATAAAATTATCTATTGCTTCAACAACGGGAGCACGATGAAAGACGGAATTTTCAGCGATGAAATCCACCGACACGATTTTTAGGAGTTTTGGTAATCAAACCCCATCAATGTGAACAAAACAACACAATGGCTTCAGCATACACCAAATTTGACTAGTTTACTGTAGCTCCTTTTGGGCGAAGACTTAAAAGCGCAAACAGAGTTTCATTCGTGTTCTGTTTGTTTAACCCCTTATCAGGGTTCAGCAGAACATAATCATTACTCTTTTTCTTAATCGAATGGTCGCCAAATGTCCTGAACATTCTGACCCAATCAACTAACAGTGATAATCCTCTAGACCGGTGGAATCTAACCATTTTTCCAGTTCCCTTAAGGCATGTTCGTTAGTGTTCAGTTCAATATGTATTACGTGAACATGCAAATCGGTACAGTGACATCCACACATCTCTAATCGAATGCAATATTAGGTTGTGACTATATCACCGACTGGATTAGAGCGTTTTGCAAAGAGAACTGCTGCGCAAAATCGAACTAAAAGTGATGTAGAATAGAAAAACCGGTTCAGCCGAATGTGCTTTGCGAATGCTGGACTTCTGTTTAGCTTCCAAGTGGGATAAAGTGATCTTAACGTAAAATGTTTTATCCCCAGATTGGCTAGGTGCTTCTCACTAACTACGGTTCATGGACTGAGCCCGTCCAGTGCACCTGTTGAGGTCTTGATCAGCCTGAGGATCTCACGAGACAAAACTGGGAGATGAGCTACTCGTGGACATGAAAAGACGCGAAACTCTAACATATCTTGCTCTCTTCTGAAGTGCAATGCCGCGAAAATTTAAAACTCCAAAGCAGTGAACAGAATTAATAAAACCATAGACTGACAAAAAAGCTTACGTTGATCGCAACCAAGGTCGGTGTTTAATAATTCAGCAATTTATTAGAAAACGCTCTCAATTGCAGGCGAGTAGTTTGGCTCTGTACAACATTACAACCTAACTTTTGGTTGTCGGCGAAATACATTTAAAACAGTTCAGTTGTGCTAGCAGTGGGTTTATGTGAAAGCAATGCTTAGTTCATATTGCCATTACCAACATTCGTTAACAACGCTAGGTTATTTTATCCGCCTCGATTATACAACCAATAGAAGTGTCCGAAATATGGTCGTGAGGTAGTTACTGGAATACCGTGAAGTTTATTCAAACTATCGCCATTCGTGTACTTGCAGACTCATAAACCGAGACTGAGCAGGATGATGAACTCAGCAGTGTGTATATCGTCCTTTGGTTAGTTGCAGTTCCAAGTACATTCACATCTAGTAACTCTCTATCAGTCGGGGTAACCGCGTACGTGTCCACGTAGGTGTGAGTGAGCTGGCAAGAAGTTACTTTGAAAGTTCACTACCTTTTATGCCAACCTGATTTATCTGCAGAGGAATAATGACAAGATTTATCATAAAGGATGGGCGAATCCACCAGCGGTGCGTTCCATGCTGTGGTGACATTGCAAAAATAAGCTTATTCAAACTGCAGACTTTCATGCGATTGTTCTCATAGAATTACTTTTTTATTCAATCCGTGATAAGGAACTGAATGTACCGTGGTCAACTCGTTCTCCTATAATCACTTCCGTTAGTCAAAATATGCGCTTAACATTGAACACCACAACGCTTAATTCCTGCTGTCCCGTTTGATGAGCCTGAGATCTACTGCCTCAAAGTGGTTTGGCAAACGCATCTCTTTAACCGAGAGTTCAAGGATCAGCAGCGTATATGGCCAGAGACTCTGTCACATTTGAAAAAATGTCGTGCTCGCTTTCACTCGTTTGGAGGATTTCCCATAGTTTTACTGTACAAGCCTGTCTTTAACCTTTCACCATACATACTGAAAAGCACCGAGCTTATTCCTATTCCAAGTTTTGCAGTTAACTTATGGGTATGAGTTAGGTGACACAGGTTGGCACAAGCGGTTACGAACTTTCAAAGTAACTTCTTGCCAGCTCACTCACACCTACGTGGACACGTACGCGGTTACCCCGACTGATAGAGAGTTACTAGATGTGAATGTACTTGGAACTGCAACTAACCAAAGGACGATATACACACTGCTGAGTTCATCATCCTGCTCAGTCTCGGTTTATGTGTCTGCAAGTACACGAATGGCGATAGTTTGAATAGACTTCACGGTATTCCAGTAACTACCTCACGACCATATTTCGGACACTTCTATTGGTTGTATAATCGAGGCGGATAAAATAACCAAGCGTTGTTAACGAATGTTGACGGTACTAATATAAACCTAGTAGTGCTCCCATGTGAACGCACGGCGAGCGCCAACTAAAATGGGAATTTTCGACGAATGAAAATATCCATAACGAACAGTGACCGTAAAATCCTGACATGGCTGACAACAAATAATTGTTCACAACGATCAAATGCTAGGCCAGCTGTAGCCAGACTCTGAATGTGCTGCTGATGTGAAAGTTATCGTTCATTATTTAACAAATCAAAAAGTTGTAAACATGATTACCGCAACCTCGGGGTGCATTTGATAAACATTAGGAATACCATTCTGACACCTATTGGCAGGTTATGAGTTCGATTTGCCAGTGTGCTTGGTACTGATAGGACCAAACTGAGCGAATAACACTGTCTACCAATTCGCTGGTAGCTGGTCGAACGGACTGCTGGTAAACGTCATTGAAGCTGGAAATTACAAGTCGGTTTGTGCATTTACCAATCGTTTATGTTCAGTTACGCTGATAAAAGTCATCAAGGCCACCTGACGCTTCAAATGACCCCATTACTAATCTGTAACATTTGCCCAGTTGCCCTTGAGGTAAACATTGCATAATTTGACTGCATTAATGGAATAAAAATCATAGGATGGTAGCGGCATTTTGAGCCAACTCGTACAGTTAGTGACACCCAGGAATTGTGGTTGACATTAGCAACGAAGTTTAACGTTACCGCCCATGTGCTACCTTATTCTGCTCCAAGAGTTAGTGGATACTCTTAGTTTTTACTGTCACGTGTACAGTTGGCTCCCAGATAAGATATGCCACAATTTTGGGGATAATCACCAGAATAAACTTGACAAGTACCTCTAGAAAAGTTGCCGTACGTGACCTCTTAACTTGGACGTAACAGTTTACGCATAGTCTCAACAGCTCATTGTTAATAGAGTTACGGGGACACATTTTAAACAGTGATCTACCAATAAATGTGTATTTATGCGACTTAATGCGAGAGAATAAGGATTTATCAGAGAAAGAGTTCCGCTCAACAGAACAACTGTAACTCCCACTGTCCTACGTTTCCGATCTCTGGACCTCCCTAGCTTCAAAAAGACTAAACACTGTACGAGGTGATTGGTTGTGATTTATTTGCAACGCAATTCATAAACCAGTTAGCGAACGACTTACTACGAAGAGTTCATAGAAGTCAATACAAGGTAAATAAGTGATTGACTAGAGTTTCCATCCGTTTTAAGAGTCAGTAAATACAGTTCTAATACGCACCGTGAAAGCTTATTTTTGTCCAGTAGGTTCCGGTTCATTCAAGCTCGCTTAGTGAAGATAGCTGTTACTGCTTTCTCGAGAAGAATTATAATTCTATAGACATACCACTGAAACTAATCCCCTTGAAGATTGAAAGTGTGATTAGATATTATCAGCATGTGATTATTCAAATAAACTGTACGGGCCATTATGTTGAATTCTACTCCTAGTTGATTACTTCCAACACAACAAGACCTGTTTCTTCAGAAACAGAAAAACATCTCGTTATGCCTACCTTGATGGGTATGAAAGTTTGAAAAGATTATGTGATTGTGTAGAAAACTTATCAACTGTACTGACTGTCCAATAACTGCTTGATGAAATTGTTTACCATGGGAAAACCTGAGATTAGTTATATTCTCATTTCATTGAAGAAACTCAAAATAAGCTGATAACATTTATTTGCATTTTGAAGGTTTATTTCACCGTATCGTCAAAAATAGTGCTTTGCGCTGTATTCAGTTACTCAAACACACCTCAGCTGCATGTAGTTAGAACAAAACCACTTTTCTAGTAAACATCATTTCTAACTAAGGAAGAGAAGTAATTGCTAAATACACATTTCTCCACCGGGGGAGATGTCTTCTAATTATATCCTAGATTCAGTCGGATTAACGAAATTCCGTTTACATACGATCGGCGCGAGTGGACTCAATCGGCTGTCAGCCAAAATCAAATTTTCGTTCATCCACTTTAAACAGGGGGATTATAATTTGTATGGAACCGGAGTGATTTAGAATTCCAATACATTTTTATGCGTCCACAACTAGGCCAGGGTGGAAAAAAGGCGTGCTTATTTTTGACGGCGTTCCATTCTGTCTAACGTTAGGTAGATAAGTAAATGTGTTATTAGTAGAAGGATCTCAAAATCGAGTTTATTTCTCGGTTATTTTTATTCTGAATGTTCCCATGCGATGGTTTCAAGCATTTTCGGTTTGTCACCCTCACGTACGCAACTCCGCTGTCTTCTAGATTGACAAATGTTGTATGGGAAAAAGCGAGTCATACCTTAGACAGCCAATCTCGTTGTTTGCTGCCATCATTTATACAGTCACACCGGTGATCAGTGAGCTTGGCAAAAGCATATCAACTTACAAATGTTGTGGAAAAACTTCATTAGAACAAACTAAGCATCTCAAAGTCAAAAGACTTTAAGCGCCCCTCTGACGTTTCCTCTTGTCTAACATCGCACTGTCGCATCTTGTGTTCTCATTTCTTCTCAGAGGGATATATCACCACTATCCAAAAGACTGTAAGCAAAGCTTGTGCAAGAACTATCACTGAACGTTTCTTTCCGAAAAAATGGAAACGAATCAGAATAGCTATTAACAAATATAATGTAATCAGGTACTGAACCGGAAAACACATTGAAAGCAGTTTATAGGACACTAAGCAATCTCAATTTATTAGAGAAAAATGCTGTGGTTATAAGAATCTAACATTGTTTACATCAAGGACTTGGTGGCAAACACATCATTCTTTTGGTTGACTCATTTGTCGTTACGTTCCACGGCTTTGCCTTAAAAACTGCGGTTTTTTAAACTCGACAAGCGATTAGATAACTTGCTTTATCGCCATCTCTTACAAACAAACTTGTTGTACCACCTGGTCGATGTTTTTTACTGACTGGCTTAGAGTGACAACAGTTTCGCTTACAGTCTAAGCTTTGACTAGCTGAACCTTCTCCAAACAGGAAACTGGTCCATTCTAATCTCATTGCAGTGGACATTTTCGCTAAGACGAAAGTGTCACACGAAGAATATAGTCTGAGAACGTATATTTCCATGGGACTATATCTTACTGTCTCCTCCAGTCATCATCACGTGATGGAAACAAAGAACCAGGTTACAAATAAAAAAAATTGGACAGTTATTTGGAAAGTATTCAATAATCAAAAAACCAGAAATGATGATCAGTTGCACGTAGATGTTCAGCTGATATCACAAGTGGCCAGAGAATAAAGAATCTAAATGTCTAAAACCTGCAGGAGGTAATGTAGTACATGCGTGTATTCGAATTAAGAAGTTATCTGCTCATTTTGTGGCTGACAGGCCTTTACCTATCTCAGGTAAACTAAACTACATTACGTTTCCTTTCTACCCTGTCGACTTAAATGTTCACGAACCTTGCAATAAAGAAGATAAATACATCCACCTGTAATGAAATCCTTCAGTTCCGTTGACGTTAAAGAAAAGCTTAACTCAATGAGTGGAATTAAACTGGTCGTGAGATAAAAGCATTTTAACAAACATGCTACTGAGAAATACATACACCGAATGTTTAGACATGTATGGAAGTTTTAGTCACGTATGGAATGAGGAATACGTTCTTCGACCAAGCTGACTTTGGAATTCAAAGGGAACGACTTGACTTCACTTTAAATTCAAAAGAAATGTTTGCACCTGGTAGGACGCCAAATGTTTATCAGAATTGATACATAGACCTAATATAAATTACCGTTGTTTGATCGTACATCATGGAGTGTCTCTGGATTTGTAGTATTTCAGGGAAAGTACTAATTTAACAATATATATGTATACAAATCACTCAGCACAATGTAACTGTTCTTTCATAGGCTAACTAAGTTCTACACTGCTTAATTTCGTTACCAGCTTCGAGTGACTTATCTGCTCAAACACAGATTAGGTTAGAACCATTACAGTAATGCGTTACAGTCATTGTCACTGAGCCCAGTTACCGACCAAATGCTTATTCATATGATAATCTGACGACTGCCACTCAATATATTTTTTCAAATCCGCTTAGGATTGTCAATCAATGAGGTCATCATTTTGTGAGCACTTACTCAAAGCTTGCACAACGGACTCCGTACTGATTCCTGTCGCTTTTGGAACTTGAAAATACAGGACATTTCCAGTTCGATCCATGCTATGGACGGAAAATTCATATTAAAAAAGAATCTAACTACTGTGTTTGAGATTTATGGCATACACTAAAATAGAACTGTTTGAATTTCTTCATGTAAAATTGAGTTTCACTCTGTGAGTAGCACTCATGTCCAAATGAAAATTTTATTGTTCGTTTGAAAATAGGTTGAAATTAGATTGTGTTCGCCACAATGTACTGACAGTTAGAATTAAAGAAGATTTACTTCAACAGTTTTGTTAAAAAGTCAGGTAGAAACAACCAGCCTTCTATGCTTTGACCGGAAAATCAAAAGATTCTGAAGTTCAGTCAAATGGGTCAGGTGCAAAATCCCAGTCCGATCACAAGCGAGGTCACGGGATAATTGATCAATTAGCTTTTCTTTTAGACTCTTGTTGTATGCAATCCACTTTCTTTTGAGAATAATGACAGACTTGCTTGTGATGAGGTCTAGTTTGATTGTGAACCAAATGTCGACATTTGTACCACAACGGATCAGAGATAGACGGTCAATCACCTGGCTGAACACAGTACACTTAGAGCAAGTGGAACATATGTCACTCACTGTTCGCTAGCATCAAACAAATGTAATCAGCGTGACCAGCAACTAAACAGATTGTTACAACCAACCTATGCATAAGCGGATGCAGCAAAATTAAGTGACTCGTTGAAGAAATTCATCTACCCACCTAATGGAAACTATTAACCCGCTAAAAATTGGGAGAGAACTATCCAGAGCAACCATTGAGAGTTGCTTACCTGGTCAGCGTTAGTGGCCTAGAAATTTTTGAAGGTTGTTCAGACAACTGGAAGACCATGTGATAAAAACAGCTTATTCAAGAAGTACTTTCACACGTATTGCACCAGGTAGCTCCACCGAAAAATATAAACATTCTGAAATCATAGTGTGGACGCGCTGGTGTCCTGGAGTTGGTCCATTCCCTCAAACAGACACAGTCATGTTGAGTCAAAACTAATTTTATTAGACAATGACATTGTGGATGATTAACAACGTGCAAAAGTTTGATCAGTTTCCTTTTTCAAATATCACAAATTGGTGTCAACAACCGACTAACGAATTTGCTATAAGACAAATTCAACAGTGTCAGTTCTATAAATCACATCAAAAAACAGCATGAATGATATATTTCAGATGTTTTCTTAGATGGGTCTGTTCTTACTCAGCACTGTTGTTATAATATTGTTCTTTTAAATTACAGTTCCTGGGTGTGAATCACCACTATTTGAATTTTTTCTGAACCTAGTGTATCTCAACCAGCGTGTAACTGTTCTGTTTCACAGCAGCATACACTTGATGATTTAAGGTCTGTCATCTCGTGTTTCCATTAACGTCCAGTTCGAATGACATACACATTCCGTCCGTCGACATCTTCTTTCTCATAATGGCATGACAATCTTCCAGTCATCATATCAATTCGAATGCTAAGTTCCAATGAATGTATACATTGTACTCAGTGTGTCTTTAGCACTTAAGTACACTAAGCTCACTCCGACTGGAACTCTTATATAAATTGTAAGTGATTTTGGCAAACTACCGTTGGCTTGTTCATTACAAGTAGCTAACATCCAACAGATGAAACACCTTGTTCTATTCCATTGGAAGAGCCACTTTGAATACCAATGAAAATTTTCCTTGCCGAAAGAGGATACTCTAATTATACATTATATTCAGGTAACACTAAGAGTCTGTCCGACAAAAACTGAAGTTTTTAAGCAGTATACCAGTTAACTCGGCACAGCTCGCGCACCACGGGAAAATTTTACTTAAGTAGTCTTGGTTCCTGTCTTCAACCTAACCACATTGCACCACCTCGGTCAGTCGTAGAGCAAAAACACTTATGTGATCGACTGATCACTGAACTCAGTGATTCTCAGTAAGCTGAAGAGTGGAGGACTATTAATATCGACGTGTTTGCGTGAGCTTCAGGTTGAAATGTTTTAGGGTTCATACTGTTTAACAGAACATCATAGAAAAGTTAGTGAGTCTCACGCAAAGATCCGAGAGGCAACAACGCTTAAAATCCGAAGCACTATCCAACAAAATCAGTTCAATTATGGCTGACCGTGGTTTTGAGTAGATGGGAGCTGTGAATCATGCAACTCGTCTAAATCCCTCTGAAATCACTGCAGAGTTTGGAGCAATGAAAATTGCATGTCAGACAACTGTAACAGAACAGAGTAGTAATGCATCATGTAGCTGTAAACTGTTACATGTACTTGGACAGGTAATTATTTGTTCAAATGCAGCTCATGAGCTCTCAGCCGTTATAACTGAAACGTCGGTGACTCAAGGAAGAGACAAACAAATTGCACCCTTGGCCTGAAGTATTCTTTTGAGAACGAACATGAAACAGAAGGATTTTGCATTTTCACGTAAAAAATGTATTCAAAGCTGTTCACTCCCTTATTCATTGCAAATTAGACATCGAGGACGCAAAATATTCTGTTTTTCTTAGTAACAACGAGCACACTTCGACCAAATGTAGCTAACAGAAAACATGGGGAAAATGCTCTTCAACACTGAAGTCTTGCCTTAAGTTTTTAAACAAATCGCAACAGAAGTGACATACAGGGATAATGATTGTAAATATAAACACAGCCTTGTAACAACTGGCTTTAAACAGTCAGGAAGATTGTAGAGTGTGATACCCACAACTTGAATAAACTGAACGGTGCATTCACTTCTGTTGTGAAAAAGCATGAAGAATGAGTAAGAAAGGTTTGATTTTTTGCCCTGTTTGAATAATCGGCTCTGTGATCGATGGACTTCGGTGTCTCCCATCAATCTTTGAATAGGCGACCGGCACTTTCGATCTTGTTCTCAGTCACTGACATGAGCTGTCGGGGTTTTATCTCATCCTATTAGTTATTCCATTAATTAACTATGCAATTCACTGGGTAGTAGGGACAGGACATTTTATAAAACACGAACAAGACAACTCACAAATAATTGGAAATTGGTGAAGCAAGTTGTAACCGTCTTGACAATTCTTGTAGATAGTATTCGGCTTCATAGGCATCTAGTCTGTAATGAGGAAGAGTGTGAACTTTAGGTTAAATTGTGAACAATCACACATGATGTTAAAGATAACGCGATTTCAGCCAAACATTTTACCGCCACGGGTTAGTGTGAATTCATAAAAATGTCCTTGAAGGTGGTGATTCATCTTAAGTTGAATTTTGAATGTACTACTTAGTAAACGCTCAGTTAAAAACGACAGCTCTGAAATCATGGTAGTGACTTCTGGTCGGTTTATTTATGACCATTGTCATATTTTAATAACGCAGAAGTTTGTATTTATGTAATCACTCATGATACTCACAGCTATCAATTCGCTACCTAATTAAATTCCCCTAATGTTCATCTTCCCACAACCACTCTTATTTCAGAGTGAATTTGACATGTTCACAGAAGTAGCGCGACTGGTTTGCAGTTGGTGCGAAGTGCAAGTATTTAACCTGCAAGACATTCTCTCCATCAAACTGTGTGGTTGAAATTCATCAGCCGTGTATTACGTTCCATAATTCGATAGAGGTTACCCTCGATGTGCCAATTTGCTTCTCATCATTGCCATCAATTCCATGAGTCATAAAAACTGACAGTTTGTTAATTATGAATGGATTCTATAGTGCATTAAGCTAACTATTTTTCAGGCAAGCTAACTATATTTCTGATTGCCTGAAGAGTTGCATAGTCTTTGATGAGTCTCTGTCGATAAGAATCATGTGAACGCACTCTAGTTTTAGCAGTTCGTAGGTGAACAAGTTATTTTATCGTTCATCCACACAGAAGCAACCAAACAATGAAGGAAATTAGTGGTCATATAATAAAATGATGTAGAGAATAGATGCGATTGATCAGCTTTATTTGAAGTCCAGACTTTTCGCAGTCAGTCTGCTCTGAAATGCCCAAATCTACCAAACTATTTAGTACTGATACATTTCAAATGGTCATCGTTTGCGTCAGCGGGTTGTAACGTCAACTAATTGAGGAATCTTGCTTGAGTAATCGATTTCCCGAATTGCTTGGTGACTTCCACGTCACAAAGTAGATTTGATGGGCGACTGAGTCCAAATGTTAAGGTCTTGTCCTTCCAACAGCACTTTGTAGTTCAACTTGAAGAGCATTTTCCGAGTTTAGGCACACTGTTTCTAAGACTGGTTCGAATCCAGTGAAAATCCAGAATTTTCCTGACTAGGTCTTTTCTAACAATTCTATATTGGGAACCTACGATGGATCTGTCAGGTCTACAATATTTACATTTCAATCTAAAAGTT
Organism: Paragonimus heterotremus; assembly: GCA_013368495.1. NCBI lineage: Eukaryota > Metazoa > Platyhelminthes > Trematoda > Plagiorchiida > Troglotrematidae > Paragonimus > Paragonimus heterotremus. The sequence continues at coordinate 26,425 of LUCH01003471.1, forward strand.
AGTATTATTTTCTTCTCCATCTAACACCTGTACAATAGTCAATAACACTCAGCGGTTTCTTCACTAAGTATAATGACTGAATGCGATTCACAAAAGAAGTTTACTAGATTGAACTTTCAAGACTGGTGAATCGAGTTTCTATGGGTTTAGTTACAACGAACTTATATTAGTGAAATTATTCTGGCCAAAACGATGATGAAGTTCGATTTATTTGATTGGTTTTGATACACCACTTTTTCTATTCCTAACCGTCACGATTCCCCTTGGTCGTGAACAGAAATCAATAAGCCGATTTTTTAGTTAGCGTACAAAACAGTAATTATCTTTCACTGTCCCAAGGGGTTTGAGAGGAAAGTCTACAATCAGCTGAGTCCAAATTAACGCTTGCTCACGTGCCACTGGTTTGATTTTCTGATACTGACGTAGCTAGGCTGAAACATCTAACGGTCACTTTGTTTGTAGTCCTCAGGTCAGATTACAGAACAATTTCAATAAACCATCAATTTTAAGACCAAAACTGCAGACTATTGTCATAGATTAGCCACAGTGTCCAGTTTAATCAAGCTCAGAATTTGCGAGATTAATTGTATTGAGCTTGGTATCGCAAAACTAGGAATGTAAATTAGTGTTATCGAAGCCGTTTCTATTTCAAGCTCAACTCTTCCGTTTGAATTTTGCAGACTGAAACTCAGAGGCTGTTGTTCAAATATTATTCACTAAGTACTTATGGGTTCTTTATTATCGGTCACAACTCGACAAAAAATTGGAATAACTCTATTTTTATGCTGAGTTGAAACCCGTCTTGATTTCCTTTTCGTTTGCTTTGTTACCGAGTTTACAACTGAACTACTGCTGGTTTGCTGTACGCTTTCAGAAAAGGAGATGGGCAGTGCTCGTTGCACACACATTAAGCCGTAATCCGTGGCCCTCTATAATCAGTGCAAAAACAATTTAGTGAACCACTGAGGTAGCTGGGGATGAATTTCACCGGAACTTGTACCTTATCTGATCAACCTATCAACCTACACAGTCACCACTGTATGTTTTGAGAGCCTATTTAAATCAGTTACCAAGATTGCTGGTGCGATCATTTTAGTACAAGAATCGTGAAAATGCAGTAAGGCACTAAAGATAGACATTTATCAAACTGGAGAGGAAAAGTAGTCGGAAATCAAGTCAACCAAAAAGTTTCATTGGCGGTGCAATTCATTAAGTTGATAAAATGCATCTTCGTGAAGCTTCAACAAATACACATTAACTGTATTCGGTATTCTCAGTGAACGTTAATTTTCTAGCTTAGTTGCAGCAAGAAGTTAAGATTTGCTCTGTTATATTAAAGCACATCCTCAGAACAGCGTCGTTTATGCTGTACATCTATCTCGGACACTTCACAAGTATGCTAGTTTCAACAGAAATGTTGACATGAGTCAATGTGAGCCAAATGGTAACAACTACAGCACGTTCCGTTAAGTAAACTGTATACTAATGGAAGAATCCTCTAGGTAACTTGTTAACTAGTGATGAACTTTCACGTGCCATCTCACATTCTCAAGTTTTAGGAATAAGGACTTTGTGAACGCTGTCGTCTGGTTGTTTGAAAATTTTAATTCTTACTTCAACTCATCTTGTAGATATGATGAGACTTTAACTCAGATTGCCAAATACGACGCTACACTCCATGGTTCTCACTTCCCATATCACTGATTCTGTAAATATTGCATATAATGCTATCGTATGTATCCTATATACTTGTGTATATCCAAGATACTTCTAAATTAGATTTTTTATCACTGGTGCAAAAAAGTGTCAATTTTTACCTATATCCATCTGCCTTGTGTTTTAGGACATAACAGTCAGGAAAGGAATATAACAATAAGTGGACAGTTACCTTTGCGTTCTGAAAACGTTTATCCTGAGGGTATTCAGTAAATTGGCGGATCGCATTATTTTTCCATGAAACACGGTTACAAGTAGGTAAATCAATTTGTATATTAAAAAGCGTTTCTTATGATACTTCATTCTTTTGATCACGATTTAATAAGCTGAAGTGACCACAAATGTCAGTTCAATTCTTGTCTGCTAACTGGAAATAGATTTTTAATTTCTCTCTGCGTCATTCCTGTCATTTTTAGCGGAAACAAATTATGGTTATCATTACAATGTACCGTTTCGAAAGTGGACAAACAACTTGCTTTGAAGCGTTCAAAAATGTGAATCACGTTTACTGTACACTAGGAAATAATTATGAGGTGATGTAAGCCTGGTGTGTTTGAAGGAGGACGTTTCGTGTGAGTAGGTATTAAACATTTTTGTATTTCTGCTTCGAGTTTATACCAGAATACCTGGGAGAGAACCCAAATATCAATTGATTTGTATGAAGACACTTAGGAGATACCAGGTGGTTTTTTTTAATTTCCTGAATGAAACCGAAAAAGACAGATATCACTCAACAAATTATCGCCGGTATCAAGTCCATCTACCAGAATTTCTCATGCTATTTGCAATACTGGGAAGAGAAAAGGTTTTCGAGATGACACGAGAATCAGGTGTCGTACAACCAGAAGTAATGAGAAAATATTTAGCAAAATGCAAGAAAATTTTGGAAATTGCCATTATCATTTGGGTGGTCTGTATTTGTTACAAGTAGGGGAAGCATACAGGCTAACTAATCCGGAAACCCATATTCTGGAATCGGTTCCAGTTCAATATGATGAGGAGTGTCTAGTCAACTTCATAGAATATTACCTACTGACACATCAAAATTGGTACATCGAATGATATGTTATAAGTTGCTGTCAGCAAAGTGCAACACGGAAGTCATTCATGTGATTCGTAGAATTGATAAACTGAGAATTTTACATCATTGGCGGAAAAGCATAAAAATACAGAAAACTATAAGTTTAGTATAAAAGCTGTCTGGATGAAATTTGTCCAGTTTTAAAAACTGAACACAAGGACTTACACCTTGATGTATACAGTGTAAAATGATATAGCAGTAGAAGTGAGATATCCCGCAATAAATCAGTTCATTAATGAGGTCATGTCGGTAGTTATACTAAAATGTTTAATAAAAGGCCTCTTTCTAGAAGCGAATTGTTCAGAACAGCAACTCCTGACAAATTGTTCAGTTTGAGTCCAGAAAGTAGGGCTCCTCAGTGCACGCAAGCTTATTCGTGTACATCTACAGGCTGTGTATCTATTTTGTACTTTGCATTGGTGGTAAAATAACGTACTACTCATAAGTAGCACTGTTTCGGTTCGCTAAAAACGGTGAACAAATCACGATTACTAAAAACCGATTTTGATATTTTTGGCTTGTCCCTGCGACTTTCTACTAGTTTTTACGCGTACAGAGTCAGTCTAAAGTGATTGCGACAGACACCATTGCAGCGAACTCACAATGGTGTTGGTCCACAGACACATTCTTTAGAGACCCTAACTACTGATATTTGGTCTAATTCGAATATCAGCCAGAAAATCATGTAGCGCTGACGAAAGCCGAGTTGGATGCCGTTATCTTCACAACTCTAGCCTATGTCACAGACGGTTCACCGTTCTGTTTGTCCGCGTTTGCATCCAGAAAGAGCGGAGAGATCCTGATCTGGAAAACACTAGTTTGGCATGCATAAAGTGTGTCTGACCCAACCTAGCTGAAGAAGAAGAAGACGTTGTTTGCTCAAGGTGAGTCTAGTGCCTTGCACACCACACCAGTTAACTCATACAGGCCTATACCAGTGTTCATATGTAATGGGCAGCTAACTCGAACAATCATGAACGCACACCGCTTAACAGTTGGATGGGGTCTCACGACATACATTTACCTTCGTATCTGACGTGCAAATCATTAAACCACCAATATCTATTGACAAACATGTGATAAATTTGAATGTCATTGTTGAAAACGACCTATTTATTAAACTGACAACGAGGTGTAAATGTGAAAAGTCATAAATACAGGACAATGATCTACAGCATCTAATCAATAAAAATCAAAAACTACTATTAGATTTTGAATTAAAAGTCTATAAATTTCGCGTCGTTCAGGTGCATAACAGACGGGAAGCAATTGATCTTCAGACGCCATTCAGCAGCACAGCAGTTACGGAGTGTAAAAAGATACAAAAAACCTTCAAGTGAATAAATCGTTTCTATTATATGATTCACTTGTGTACTAGAATAAAATAGCTGTTTCCCATACAGCATTCATTGCTCAGGGATAAGCAAAGGAAACTGTGTGAAGTGCAAACGGGATTACATTGATGAGGTCCGCGTGTACTGACCGTAAATCATAATGCTTCATTCAAACAAAACAAATGATTAACTGGATTGCGTTTGTCACCTTAACTGACCTTGTGTTTGGATTTAGATGCATTAGGTCTCATTACTTAATTTGATTCAGTCGTGATGAAGTGCCGTCATTCTTGTTTTGCAATCTGTTTTGTTTACTCGGCCTCAAACGTCAACCTACAAAATGTAATCATCAAATATTTCGTTTTGATCAAAATTATAGTACAAATCAGTATGTTTATCCACAGTTTAGACCGCTCCAGTTCATTTACTTCGTATTTCTGGCATATAGACGATATTGCCATCCTTAGGAGTACTGGTTATCGGATTGAAATTAATAGCAAGAATCCGCAACGTATTGCATATGGGCTAGATTTGAACCTTGCAACAACACTGAAAAAGAATGCCTGTCATATGTATTCAATCCTAATTGGTTTGTTGTTGTGGTACGACGTCACTATACGCATGATTTTGCATAACATCTCCCGCACGCTGAAGCATGTAGGATGTTGCTGAAACTAGAGGTAACCAAACGCAATAAAAAGATGCTCTATTGTACAAGGGGCACTTCGGTTACATGAAAGCCATGAAAACCGTGTTACTTGTGCATGACCCATTCGAATCTGGCTTGAGTGATGATTTAATTACTACTTAGCTTGACACAGCCATCATAATTTAGCGTTTGCTCAAATTTTGTATGTTTGATGGTTTATTTTTGAAAGCTTCTTCTGAAACGACAAATGAGATGAGTTGTCATTCTCCAAAGTCCGCTCTGGTCGTCTTGGACAGTCTTGTGTTCCGTGACTAG
>LUCH01003471.1:32571-48239 GCA_013368495.1 Paragonimus heterotremus
CACCAAATGATCCAGCCAAATGACTGCCCAAGCAGGATTTCCCAACCACTTCAAGCTGAAATCCACTAACGCCATTGATGAGCATTGACACTGAATTACTGATAACTAGTTTGGCAGTGCTTCGGTAGTCATTTAGCTGGATCATTTGGTGGATTCCATATCACACATTCGGTTGTTGGGTAACTAGGTCCAAACGTGAAGTTTCTGAGGTTCCGGCGTGACTTCGTGGCTCAGCTGGTAGAGCATTTGCTCGTCTGGGCACGTTGTTTTTATCGCTGGTTCGAATCTAGCCGAAGTCCTGATTTTTCGCACTTGGGTCTGCTCTAGACTAAGTTCCTGTTAAACCACGTTTTACGATAGACATATTTTGCGCGAAAGTTCTGCTGGCACGTACGATTGAAAAATGAGCGTTTGGTTTTCCCCAAGGAAACCTTACTTACAGAGCATCTACTGTTTCGGAGGTTATTCTTTAGCCTCATCATAAGAACGTCTCATTTTTCTTTGCTGATTTTATTGTGTTTGCTTACGAAGACAGATCGAATGCGGTCGACAGAGTTTGGTCACCAATAACTAAATGCATTCGGACAAAACAGTGATGGGCATCACTCGTATTCATTCCAATATTAATGCTGCGCCCTTTATCATATCACTATCAGCATAAGGGCTGACCTTTAACCTACACTGTTGATCTGCCCATTTTGCCCGGGGTTTTCGGTTTACATCACCTAGCGTCCGATCGAGAGGGTATCAAAATTTGATTTAAAATACGCCTTTACTCAATCGTCTTCGCTTTCGGCAGAAACGTAAATGAGGAGCAGCAACTCGTAAGCAGCAATTAGAAGACCAGGGGAACTCACAAGTGTGCACTGGAAGATTATACTGGAAACAGAGATTAATCTAAGATGTCTACTGATGACCGATGAGACTCAATTCTTAAAAGTGGTCAAGATGACCACTTGGAACTTATAGAGATAAGTGTCATCGTAATGTTGAATAGGGTGGGGAAAAGCTGTTGGGCTTATCTGCATAAAGGCCGGAAGTAAGCAGAAGACACCAGTAGACGTACTTTGGCTTTTTCAAATCAGTATTTTTTTTATTGATGACTTCCACAGAAACATTCGAAACTGTCAAGCATCTCCGAAGGTGGTATCCATAAACGTACAATGCTCCGGTCAATATTTAACCCAAAATCTCTGCGGTATGCAATCCTTCGCACAAGCCACATACCAACATTTAGTCAAAGTTGATGAAGTTTCAAAATCATCATACCATTTTAAGTTGTAGGTTCATTGCAAAGCGGATGTGGTCTAATGTTGTTGAGTGTGAATTAAGGCGGAGTCGCTGAAAGTGGTGGCATGTTTGCATGTTTGACTGACCATGGCAGTCTGAATGAACGGGTAGGTCAAATACACATCTCATCTGTAATTGTCGACTGATGCGTAAATTCAAGTGATGGATTTCTGGTCCCACATACTAGTTAGCAACCAAATGCAAGCGAGTAAATTCACCGCAGACGTCAGTAGTTCTTTACAATGGTGAATTCCTAATATGGAAACATTTTTTGGATACCGATCATCACTCGTTTTGCTTGGTTTAGACGACCAGCGAGGACTGTCAGGTTTCCTGCTGCATCTGACGTAAGCGGTTAACGAAAAAGATGAGAGCATGACAGGTTTTACCTAGAAACATGTGTGTATCTTCGCCCTCTTCTATGGCTTACCCAGGCGTCAGGATTGGTTGTCAGACATGAGATTTGAAAATTACACTGAAGGGCTTAAGGATATTAGAGCGTTGAGCTTGTAGATAATGTGCTGTGTCTGCAATGAACCGAACGATTTGTTGCAGCTTACTGTTGCACACACTCAATTCCGAGTTGATACCTAAATAGAAAACATAGATCTCGTTTATTTCACTCCGTTTAGTGTACAGGGACATGTAAGTAATTCAAGGACAACACAGAGCACGCAAACTTACGACCTTCGAATAAACTTCGCCCAGATCCAGCTACGTGTTGGTGGTATTGGTGGTTTCATGTCGGGTGATAAACTCAATTGATATCGTCTTTTCGGTAACTTTTCTACCGAACTCGGACTGCTCGTGACTGGTTCAACGTGACTTTGTTTAACGCCTTCCGGCGATGTGTGAACTGCAAGGAAAAAAAGATGTGGAATCGGGTGAGCTTTTTAAAGTTATTCCTGTAATAATTATTTGTCTTTCGATAACTGTTAATGGAAACGTTAAGAGTACTTCTATGTTGAAAATGGACAGACAAAACATAAGAGAATATAGGCGTGCTATAAGCTCAAGTTCACATGAACAGTTGAATACATACAATGTGCTGATTATGCTTTACGATCACTGTTGCGACTGTTGTGTTTGTCACATCCTTAAGACAGTACATTTGTTTGGGTCGATGTCTTTACCCAGTTCTATTGGAGATATTTAGAAACCTATCTGAACTGATTAAGGCTGAATCCACGTCAACTCTGTTTAAATCCAAGATGAAGCCACGTGTAACCTTCAGCTCCTTTTGACTGTATATTACTTGAACAAATTCTATATGTACAATAAACGTTATACCTATGGTTTTCGAAAAAATATTGTCCGACTACACCTATGATCTGTACAGTTAGCTTTTGTTGCATCCTGAGGAAAATGAACGGTCGATTTGCCGACGCCTACAAAGGCTCACTCTTGCAAATGTTTGCTACACTTTTAATCTCAAGCATAAATTTCGAACAAATTATATGGGAAGAAATTAAAAAAAGGAAGTTGTTGCGAAAAATTCCAACTTTGTAGCATATAAGTTGATGGTAAACTCAAGCCCCAAAACGTTGAAGAACACTAGGGTGAAGAAAAACTTCAAACAGAACTTAACAGGGTACATATTTGTGTGTCTACGGTTAAATGATGGAACATGAAGTACTGAGTTAATTGCTCAAAATAATAATTAAGGCTCCATTCCTGGCCCTAGCAATTAGTGGTAAGCAAGACGAAAATTGACGAATTTTCCTTCATTGATTTTGTTTTCACATACAGAGAGAGCATCTGACAGATTGGACAGTGAGAAGCCTTTATCAACCTCAGCACATAGGGGCTAATTTATTTCTGATGAACTTGATGAATAAAATCCCCACACATTAACCCAGACATGTTGAAGAGAATAACCTCGTAGGTGTTTTGTGTCTCTTATAATGTTCGACCTTGTATCTTGAATGACAACTAACTGTGACTTCGTCGATGTCAACGATTCAGTCGCTACTGCCTTGAAGTGGATCGAATAGCAAACGTTCTAATGACATTAGTTGCCGTTGATTGATTATATGATCGGACTCTATAATTTATAGAGCTGACCCTTGAAAAGACCGAGTTGTTTGAAGAGGCATGTGTATAAAACACGCATCTTCAGCGTCCTAGGCAAGCAGCATTAGGACAAATGTATACATCTTCCATTTATTTCATAAAAACCTGCTAATGGACAATCTCGCTTTCAATGACTCATTACACTCACTCTCGTAACCTTGTAAGTCAACCCTTAATGAGGTAGACTGTGAAAGACAGGGATTTGACAGGGTTTTTGTTTGACGAATCAATACCAAGTAACAATGCAGTTATAAAACTGCTAACGTAAATAGGATTCGACCAGGTTGTTAGAAACACTACTCAATAAGTTCTTTGTTAGTGAAACTCGGCCCGTTCATATACATGTCGCGAAAAACGTTTGATTTGGACATACAATTATCGCTGTTGTGCTGCTGAAGAAGTGCAACTTGGCTAAAATCATTTAGAAGTTGAAAGTAAGAAGCATGATGAAGTCTTGTTTTCAATCAATTTGTAAATTTCTGACAGAAACGCATATAAATCGTGTACTTTTGAGGGACTGTGAACATTTAAAACAAATGTCTTGCGTGATACTTATTAACAGGGTTTTGTGAATATGTCATAAGTGGAAATGTCTACATCACAAAGTCGACCAACATGGGAAAGCTGAAACCCCATCTTACAAAAATGTACTTATCGACTTGATGAGCAAATCTTCACTGGAGGCCCGCAATGATAAACGCAAATGATGATTTTAGCCAATGAGGTGATGGTCGCGTTATAAACTGTCATTTCTGAACGCACCACATTATGAATCAGCGCTCTGCACATATTTGGAATAAGTATAGTTTTATTGTCAGCAGGAAGATTATATCTAAAAAGACGCTCACATACATACATCAACTGTACATATCAGTATACATAACCACCATTCGAAGGTGCATCCTTATCAAAATTTCGCGACGATTGTTTCGATGACAGTCACTTATGTACCGTTCATCAGCTTCCCATTACTATTCAGTTAAATTTATTTTCTGTCTGTGATAAATTATCACAAATCCTCATAAATTTATCGATTGTAGCCTCCAATGAATGTCCATGGATAGATTTATCGATTGTCACTTCCATTCTATAGAGTAAGTTTCTTCAAACCTAATCAGGCTGCACCAAAAATACGCAGAGGGTAAAAGCAATAACTATGCAGTACATATTTGGTATAAATATATATTCAAGTTTATTAATCTCATCGCAGTTACCAATAACATCAACCTGAATACAGTTACCCAATTACAAGGGCTTAATATTGCGGTTGCCACTCTGGTTATTTGACAGATTTTGCCATTTTGTTGTGTAACACACCGCCTCGTTCGTGCGTAGTGTGCTATTCACTAACAAGGCGGCGTACATTCGGGAACTATAGAACAAGCCTCAACGCCAGGAGGATGACGGACTAGAAACGACTATCGGAATAGTATGTATACACAATGGGGTGAATGCCATCAGGGCGAATGAGACCTTACTGCTACCCAACTTGTGTCAGTGCACGTCAGCTCTGCAAATGATTGAGCACTTCTGTGGGTGTATGTTTTAACAATCTGTATTGGAGTTCATTTAATACACAACTTCGAAGACCAGGCGCCTTTTGCGGTCATAACAAGTGTACTGAATGAGATAATGTTTATCTCAGCAACAAAAAAGGCGACTAATTGTCAGAATGTTACGTGATTTCACAGTGGTCGTAGCACGAAGTACAAAACGTTTGTGAGATATGCACTGAAGAATGAAATTCACGGTCGGTTGATCAACAATGCAGTGGACTGTTTTTCGTTTTGAACGCGTTTTCCAAAATATAACGGAAATCCGACGGCGAGTACATTATTGTATTGCTCTACTGAACAGTGAATTCTGATTCATTTACAAAAACGACATATTTATTTAGAGTTCTCACAGGAACCGCATACAGTTACGCTCCAAGTGTTTTACGGAACTATTCTGGAAACGTGTTATGAGTTATACCTTTAAAATCCAATGATTTCCGATTATACAACCGATTTTGGAGAGTATGAACAGCAACAATTTGTAACGGATGTCCATCCTCGGCCTGATTACCTCGCTTTCAATGAAAATGGGTAAAGCACAGTTTAGAAATAGGAGAAAAACGAATGCCATTTAACAACACAGTGCCGTTTTCTACTTGATCTAGAAGCGCATTCCTACCATTCAGTATATATCCGTAAGCACAAACCGTTTTTTACGTTTGTAACACTTTCATCTGAAAGTACCGTTTTAACTTAGTTACAATTGTGTTATTTCTGTAAAAAAAAACTACGGCGGATACCATCTATTTATAAATTTTTTGTGGTTTTAAATACACTAAAATAAACAACTCATATCAGACCCGCTAATAACCTCATGGCTTACGTTGGAAGAAAATGTATTCATTCAGTTTAGGACAGTTGTGCATCCAAGTGTATATTTAACCGATGTGTGATCTGTGATCTGAGTATAACCCAACTCTAGAGGGGACTCCATCCTGGAGGTAACGTGGAATCGTGTGGGCGACCATAATTGTGAAAGTCAACATTATTTTAAAAAAATGTGTATTGATTAGTCTAACAATCGGGATATTGAACATTTTGATCAGATTTATCATTCATAACTGTTGAGTCTTCTGTTTGGTCTTCCCGCCGTTGAACCACTGGTCTATCTGAATTTGTTGGTTGGCAATGAATTTGTGTCCACTGAATGTAAGCATCGGTTTCACTCACAGCAGCACTTACGACTTGGTCAGTTGTGTTTCACAGAAGAAACTGCCTGTTAATTTGCTAATCAAACATGAATATTCCCAGGAGGTTAAAATAATAATCCTAATTTAGTCAATTGATCTAGACATAAAATCAGTCTTTTTTTACTGGGTTCATTTATCACAGTTTCGTTTTCTCCTGTAAACCAGCATCACTCAAATACCCAAGGTAAACTACTTCTGGATAAATTTCTAGTCACATGTTAACTATGTTAAATGCAGAAAGGCCACATTGTAAAAACATTGATATTTAATCGGTACGCTCTGAAACTCCAGTCTGTATGGTACATTCACCTTTGTTGTGTAACTGATTCAAAAATCATGGCATGTTCATCAGTTTATGTTTTATGAAATTGTGACCGTATGATCATGCCAAATGATTTACTTCAAACCGATCCGACTACATTGTGTGTTTTCTAATTTCAGATAATTTAGCTTTCGCCATATCAACAAACCCATACAATTGCGTTGTGATAACCTCGATAATGAATCACTGAATGTGTGGTTAGCCACTACGCAGTCCTTAAAGATGTAGTTTTAGTTAACGGTCAGCCACGTTTGTCTGTGAGTAATGCTGGAAGGGGGCCGACAAAAAAATCTATGAGAATTCGCCATAGTTAATCACTTATGTGATCGAAATTCCCCTACCACTCACCAACAACCAAAATATCTTCCCACAAGTTCATTATTTGTGTGATGTAAACTTAGAGAGAAGATCAAGTTGTGGGATCTCTAATCAAACCTGACAGGATAACCGTGCCTTCCTTCAAGGAGCTGAAACAATCTGAACAATACCCGCAGACTCAAAACAAGGTCAGTGGCGCATTTATCCACAAAGCTGCCTCATGAAGTTGTGGCCGGGGGTCTAGTCCCTGTCGTTGCAAGGATATGCAATACTGGCGAGCCCCAACAAGAGCAAAACTCGGGTCTTTTCGAAACGGGCCTACTGAAATGCGGTCACTATTGAGTAACGTTCAATTTTTGTGAACTCAGGTCCATAAGCACATAACAGTAACGTTGATTCTGTTTAGAAAATTCGATAGCAGTAACCTAGAGTTGTATCCGCCACAGTCCCTTGTTGTCAAGGCCCAGCTTACGGCTCAGACAAATTTGGGCAAACTTTCAATTACCAACCCTCATTACTAGTAAGTGGCAATATCGGAGTTTTATGTTCACCTAGGTTGCTTGCAGTTAGACCTGTAATTTTTCTTCACCACTGGCAGAATCGAAAAGAACAACACCAGTTCCGGAGTTGCTGTTTGATGGTCAATTCTGTACATGATTCGTTCTTTTCTGACACTGTTCAAATAATGTATGTGTGACCGATGGTTCCTTAACATGTCACACAGCAATTTAAATGTGGAATTATAAATTGGGCTCTCAGTTTATGTAAATTTTATCACGACGGTGCTTTGGACCAAAGCGTTGGACAACATGAAGAGTCGAAATCTGCTTCATTTCAAACTATTTTAACAGACGCGACTAAGTGAGTCATCTGTTCCTAAGCTGCTCACAATCGCTTTGTAACTTAATTACAAGCTGCACCACGTAAAAACCCTCCAAAGCTACTATTGGACGCACTGCTTGTAGACAACATGAAAACCAAGCTTGGAAGCCAACTGATTCAAGTAAATTACTGTTGGTTCTGAATCTGGTTCATTCTAGCTAGGAGTCAGCAGAAAGGAAAAATCCCAGTTATCGACTTCTACATCTGGATATCCTGGTAACTTGGGAAATATCTGGCACTATAAAGAAAATGTTGTATACGAAAAGCTTACATGGACAGAATGGCGTACATATTTTTGAAGCATCTCTCATGTACAATAAAACAGAAGCCCTACAATAACATCTTTTCATGTAGCTAGTGGGATATGCGTGGATGATATCCAGCTGCTGGAACTGAGTCTGCTGATGACAACCTTGCAGGTCAACGACGGTCCATAGTAACTTTATGAAAAATACAGTTGTGTTACTTATCGAACTGTGTACATAACTGCATTATTTGGAACTCCTGTTCACATGTGATCACTAGTCAGTAATGACGAAAATGTTTTAACTGTTTGTCAGATGCCGAACCCAAAGGATTACGGAACTATGTGCAGCGTAATTAACCGATACGTTGCCAAACTTTTTGAATGAGAACGACCAGTCTGAGTCCGTTTACTCTCACTACTTTTACAAGTATTGCAGGAGACAAACCAACTATTAGCTAATCAAATCGGGGGACATGTTACAAAGTGGTTGAAGCTACAGTCGGGAAACACCAACTGTTTGTAAATATACTGATGAGCAAGACTCAACGCTACCGTCAGCGTGGCACATTACGCAGACTGAAAAACTGGTCAAGTTTTATGACGAATTCACCGTCATTTTTCGAAACAACTGAACGCGCACTCTTCGGTTTCTTTCAGCTGTATTAACAAATTCCACACCAGGGTGTCCTAAAAAACAAGTCATTGTGACTCAGGGACTGTTTCCACAGAAAGTGTATGTAACCTATCAAATTGCGTACAATCTGACAAGTCGGTGCTTATTCACACGTACTTTTATACAAAGCTTAAACGCGATGATTTTCGTGCTTAGTTTGTTGTCAGTAGTATGGTGTCCACAAGCCTGTTTCACAAGCAGTGATAGCTAAAGGTATACTTCCGGCGAGCAAAGGCTGTGCTGCAATCAAATATCGTTGGCACAGTTTGTAACAGAAGCCATCGATTATTCCTAACTATTAATAAATAATCGGGGATTTGGTTGATTTCAAGTTGAAAGTCACACACGTTTGCTCGCAGTCTTCGTACCTTGATAGACTTTCCAACTAGCCCTCTTAGAAAAAAAGCACTAGACAAGGAATTTCACTTGTTGGAGCTTATCCCTAGTGCACATCCTTGCCAAGACCGAGGTTAGAACTGCGACATTGTTCTCATGCGCCAATGATCCCACACTAGGCACGACCGAATTGTCATATGTGAACGTTCAATCACTTTCGCTTATGAGTAATCATCAGGTTGTCCGATCGTCTCGATAGGAGACAGTTACTCTCTGTTAACTCCAATCGATGACCCCTCGACTAGGATTTCTCTTTAGGTTGAAACCCCAAAATTCATTAAATTGTTGAACGATATTCTACTTACTGATGAGTATTACGGGATTTTAGTTTTCATATAAATTGAATGTCACCCACAACTGATAAATTTTTATTAATCACGGACAGATCCAGCTTCACAGAAAAGCGAGAAGATATTTGTGCTTCAGTGGAAATATGTTATTGTTATCGATAAAACATTTAGTATAGGTGTCTCCAGCATGTGGAGACAGTATTACCGTAACCTTCTACAGGATAACATATGTCTTGTCGAGTATGTCGGTAACAGGTAAATGGTTGTGGTGTTTTAGTATATAGAACGACGGTGAGCAAAATTTCAATGTTCATAAGAGTATTTTGGACAGATTTATATTACTGTTTATCAGGCTGCATAAGCAGAGAAACACTGTCAATCAACAAAACGATAACAATGTGAAAATCTCTTTTTTCCAAGAATGTGGTGCCTCATCTATAATTTACATATATAAAACCAGCCAGCCTACAATCGTGATCTCAGTCTGATTTAAATCTAACGTTGTGGCATACAGTTTTACAATGGTGCTGTCATTACCCCTCCGTTGTGGACCTTAGATATATCTTAAGGCGAGAATGAAATAATGTGAGATCAGTCCACTTCAGATTCCGTTGAGAGGAAAATTCCAAAACGGTGCAATGAGATTCCCAAGCGAACCGGAAAACATGTGTTGCTAGCCTTCAGTACATCACATGTCGAGGTTGTCATACGGCTTTCATGCTACCACACTTATCATTTTGATAATTCACTAAGCACAGATTGATAGTAAATAGGCGTTCATTATCATGACCTGTAATTGTTGGACATAACTGAAGAACAGTCGCGGTAAATTGCAGTCAAAATGTCCATCCGTATAAAATTATCGGTGAGTGCATGTAAAAGCAGCAGACAAAGACTGCAGCCCAGAGTGTTAGCATTGTGTTATTGCTCACTCATTCAGTCTAGCTGACCAATGTCTAAACCACTCTGCTCGGTCCGCGTTGCACTCTAGTTAGTCTGTTGTTGACGGCCACATCAACCAACCAATCAATAAATTTTCCTCTCCCAATTTCATTACATTTGCTTTCGTCCGGCTCCGTGTGAACACCCACACATTTGCGCGCTGTCGCTGAAGTCTCACCGAGTCGTACCGACCGGCTATCGATCCATTTTTGTCGCCTGAGCCAGAACACCAATCAGTTTGAAGAGTCTCGCCTGACCAGTTTTTCTGATGCTGACGGCGTTGGCGGGGCAAAACAAACTGATGATGATTAGGTGGGGTGCAGTACTGTGTGGCTATAGCCTCGAGCAAGCAAGCTACAGTTGTTTGCCGCATACAGTGGATTTTTTATGGACAGAGAAAACGTCTGCCATGTCCCTAATGGTTTGAGATTGATCTGAAGGATTACTTGTACCTCTCTCTCGCTTTCCTTGTCATCCCTGTGCATAAAATTAGCCTTATTTAAGTCTGAAAATATTTTTCGCATTATGAAACGCATTCAAGTATTTCAGTTACGGAGTACGTGGAACTTGTTAAGAGAACTGACTAGATTGCATCTCCACTGGGAATAGTGTTACCGAATTGTTATAGCGAGCACTGTTGATGAATTTTTGGGTGGTAAAATAAAGGGCCAATAAACATTTTACAAAATTCCCAGAAACTGCTGTACATTTTTGTAGGACCATCACCAACGCAAGGAATGTATGTTTAGGCACATATGTGAAGTAAATTAAAGGGAACCTTAGTTGAGTGTAAGTATATTTAACAAAACTGTTTCGAAAAACGTTTCACATTTAGACAAGTGTTTATCATCAAAAGATCGGTAAAAATGCTCACAGTGATATTAAGAGTGGGAAACGACAATAACACTGCTTAGTAAGGTAATCGTTTACAATGATGTTGAAAAAGCCGGTCCAGTCGATTTCATACCCTGACTGTGTACGTTTGTGTGAGTTAGTTAAATTTTGGCACAACTTTACTCAGATGGAAATCCAAATGAACACTATGAACTGACATCAAATTATGTCCCGCTGCTCACGCTCAACACTTGGTGCTTTAGTCTGCCTAATTCGTTCTAATGTGTTATCATCTGATGGAGACTTACAGCTCCTCGGGTACGATTCCAAGACTACGTAGATGCGTTTGGTTGAATTAATGACGAGCTGCTGCTTCAGTTTTTCAACAAGATGGTCTTCACTCTCCCAACACCCATCGGTTAATTGACGGTTTTACAAATCAAAACCAATTCACCGGAAATTTCTGGTCAGGTATCAACAATAATCTGTTGTTCTTTAGCTTTCAAGTTCTTCTCTAATTTTGTTTTATTTACAACATAGACGTTAAGTCATAACATTAATTCATGCCACAGTTTACGGATGGTATGGTGTTAGTAACCAGACACGATTTCTTTCAAGCTGAATATCACACACGGTTGATCGCAGCTGTCGTATTCCCATAGAATTTTCAATCCACTCGTTTTGAAAAAAGCACTAGATTCGAGTTTTATTCTTGCAGAGCTCGTCAGTATTGCATGTTCTTGTTACGGGCGGGATTAGAACCCCGGCCAGACCTTCAGAAGGCAACTGTGTTGACCACTGCGCCATTGACCTCAAATTGGGCAAGACCGAATTATCATATATGAACGCTCAACCACATTGGCTTATGAGTAATGATCAGGTAGCTCAATCATCTCGATAAGAAACACCTTATTAACTCCAGCCTATAAATGACGAGCTCTAATGAGAGCGAAACTCTAATATAGTGTTTCTTTTCCAAAAGGGCCGACTGGAAAATGTATGGGAGTGCGACAGTTGCGATGGGTGATGTTCATCTCGAAATTAACCAATTCCTCGACTACTCATCAGTAACCATTTCTCTCATTGTTTCATTTTCCTTTTTAGTTGAGAGAAATCGGTTTTGTTTGCTTTACAAACGAAGAGGCATCTACCAAGACATCAGAAGTGATTGAGAGATGTTTTGTAGACAGCTGGCTACAGTAATCATCACTGAATTGGTGGGTCGCATTGTTGGGTCTCATCAGCATGACATACATCATATAGTCTAGCCCACTGTCTGTTAATTGACATCGGGCTGTAATCTAGTCCCTGGGGTGTGTGGTACTGATGAGACCCAGCGGAGTTGCAAAAACTGTCCACCGCTGGTAAGCAACCAGTCTAGTGTTATTCCCTCCTTTCCTTCTTACCGAAGAATTTGTCAACATCACAATCACAGAATTTATTTTTTGACGTTTACAATTTATTTATATGTTGCATTCACTCATGGAGAACAAATAGTACAACGAACTTTCTAATGATTGGTCGCTTTTTGTAACAAATGACAAACCGTAAAATCTACATCATTTCTTTTACGATTTTATGGGTTACTTTGAATAAGAATGCATTGTAGTCTATTCGCACCAATGATATCTTTGTAGGATTCAGAAGTATTTCTTAATCTGACGTTACAGGTATCTCTGCATCTCACTCAGTTTACCAATGCACGTATGTCTCTCATTTAATGTACTATCCACCTATCGCTTTTCTAAGCTTGTCGCTGAAGGATGCTATTTTACTCTTCTTAAATTTCTGAAGAATTTGGACACCTTGGTGGGATGTCCCACTAAGCTCGTGCTAGTTTTACTCTACTAAATCACCCTACAGTGCACAACAAATTTACACTCTATATATCCGGACTCTCTCTCTGACGTATATCCGGCCATATCTACGTAGTTGTGTGTATCCGTTCGTACTCTGTTTTTGCTACATACCTCGCTTGGTTCAACCTCCGTACGAATTCAAATGTCTCGTGGTTCAGTCAAACAAAGACTGTAGCTGACCAGGTAACCAACTAGGAATTCGACCATTAATACTGCCATATCATTGTGTTAGTATTATTACAATGCGGTTCAGGAAAATTACGTGTTTCACACTTCAGCTACCGAATAATCATTTGTAGAGGGTCAAAATGAACCAGTCACAGAGCGCAGAACATGGTTTTGACTCTACCTGATAGGAAAGAAAACAGACAGTTGAGTAGGTTAAACTCAGTAGAAGCAATCTGATCTAATAAACAAAGTACACGACTGGTAATTGCCAATTAACCAGTCGCAATCTTGAGGTCTTTGTAAGTTATCCACACTTCAACGACACCACGGGGTTGTCAGCATGGTTACTTAGAAAACTTGTCCCTGTTTCATGAGCCCATGGTTGAGGTATTAATGTGTTTTCCTGAATCGTACCGTTTACGGTACATTCCTGACTGTCTGTCGCGATGGATTATATGAGCTGGATCTTAGAAGAGGCTGAAAGACGGACGATATGTCTAGGAATTTATGAAAGATAACTCGTCACATTCGGAGCAAAAGCAAGGAGGTATTCGTGGCCACGTTCTCCTTAACTGAGCGCAGGATAAAATACAACTTTCGATAAGAACAAGATTAGGTAGGAGAATGTGTATTTTAATAAGCTCTGACAGGAGAGAAACTCAAAGACTAGACCGCTTTCCGTAAATGGGTCGATAAAAAATTATTGCTGAAGCTGACCGTTTTGATCAAGCAAGATCAGTACTGATTCACTGGTGCATGAGGACCCTGATTAGTCGTTCAAACTACACGACAAGTGTGCGTAGTCATTGTATACTGAGACGACCCGTATCGGAAAGGTTTACTGTAACCACAAAATTTACAGCAAAATGCACCTGTGTCTATTAATAATAATCTATCAAAAAACCCTATCACTCCGGCTGTAATCCACTTGGTCGAAATTAACTAGATGTCAAATTTATGTTATGCCACTTGTGGTACGTTGTTTACGATAGTAGTACTCACCAAAATGACTTTTGTACGTTGTTGGTGCTATTCAAGATGGGATAGCTTTCAAGTCATTTAAAATTTTATAAAACACTATTTTCCATATAATCCCTCGTGTTAGAATCAAAAATGGTTGTAAGCAGCGACAACAAACAAAATGAAATTGAGTCCACATTTTGGTAAAACCGCACTCCGTTAGTGCTAACATTTTTCACTACCAGGTGGCCGACGCTATTCGGTAAGTAATAACGGAAGTACGTAAAACCGAATTCGTCTCAATCTCCTAGGCTGTAACCCATCACTGGAAAATTGCAAAAATGAGTACTAGCTTGTAAGCAGCCACTTACATTTATATATTTACATGTATGTAAAACTGTAAAATAAAATGTACACCTATAGTTTGTTGTATGCAACTTAAATTAGAATCACATCGGTCGGTTGCCCAAGCGTGACGTTTCTGGCTATACGCGTCCCTACTTCCAAGGTCAACGCTACCTCAGTAACGCTCTTCGGTCTAGTTTTTTTTACTATTGTGCTTACGTTGACACCTCATAAAGACTGCTTTGTATGAAACTTGTACAAAAAATTGACAGTCCGAATAGTTGACCTACGCTGTTCTTATTTCGACCATTTACAAATTAGTTACATTGCTTCGTGATGACACCCTCTAATTCAGTTATTAATTCGTCGTTCAGAAGTCATCTTCCGTTTCATGTTTAACGGGTTTGTTGTTCTCTAAAAATAAACTACAGTGAAATTAAGATCAGTAAACTGGTCAGCTATCATTATACCTTCATTGTCTTCAAAAATGATTTTCACATAAATGGAGATCTCTCGTATGTAGGACTTTATTCTACTGTAGGAAGTTTTACCATATTCACGACGTCATTTATCCAGTGGCATGGTTTGAAGTTATCCCAGAAAACGCATGCACACAGAACCTCTGATGCATCTGAAATACGTCCACTTACAACATGCTGTCACCGACAAAATTGGTTCAGCGAGAACGTCTGTACTCTTGTATGGTGGGCAAATGATTTCTAAATTTCCTACCAGATGCGCTGGTATTTTTCACAAAGACTTTACTTGGTAACCCTATTGGATAACCTAGTGTGTATAAATCGAACTAACTTGCATATTGTAAAAGTGGTGCATATTGCAAAATGATAATGTTTGCCGGTTGACGCCCTTACATACGTTTGAATTGATGGTCTTCGACGAACTAAGCTAGTGGACTCGGAACTAGAACGGGTAAAGAATATCGTGTTGAGATTTAACGCTACACCTTTTGCCATACTGGTTTCTTTTTTAGGCATAAGAATGTATCTTTCGTGTAAAAGCCTTTCGTTTTAGTGCAATAGAATTTCTCCATCGTATTTTCAGGTTGTGGAAGTGGTCTATGATTGGTCTAGTGGACTCATATTTTGCGGCCTTTTTGATAGCGACTGCACGCATTGGTTGCTGCGATAGAGCGATATCCGAGGGAACACTTGAGTTGTTAAGGCCGTCATGTGGTCCAATCGGGGTGTAGAGTTCAGTCCAGAGAGGCAGAGAACTCAAACTCGTGTTGTAGGTCAGGATGATTGACGTCGTTCGTTGTTTTGTGCTCTCCGCCCCACTGGGCTGGACTCTATACCCCGATTG
>LUCH01003471.1:48339-62160 GCA_013368495.1 Paragonimus heterotremus
CAATCGGGGTATAGAGTCCAGCCCAGTGGGGCGGAGAGCACAAAACAACGAACGACGTCAATCATCCTGACCTACAACACGAGTTTGAGTTCTCTGCCTCTCTGGACTGAACTCTACACCCCGATTGGACCACATGACGGCCTTAACAACTCAAGTGTTCCCTCGGATATCGCTCTATCGCAGCAACCAATGCGTGCAGTCGCTATCAAAAAGGCCGCAAAATATGAGTCCACTAGACCAATCATAGACCACTTCCACAACCTGAAAATACGATGGAGAAATTCTATTGCACTAAAACGAAAGGCTTTTACAGGAAAGATACATTCTTATGCCTAAAAGAGAAACCAGTGTGGAAAACGTTATAGTTCAGATTACTAGTTGACAATTACTTTCATTCATTTCAAGCAGAACGTTTCACAAAAGCGTTGAAGTGAAAACACGAAAATGGTCCAGCTAATTACATTATACGAGTTATTTTTACATGATCTGTTAAATCCTTCGGCCTCAACGCCATGGATACGCTTTCCAAAAATCAAACTACCGAAATATCTACACTTGTCATAATTTACTTTTTAAATGAGGATGGACTGGTTTCTTTCAACAAAGGGAGTTATAATACATCAGACTTTATCTGTTAAAACCAATCGTACCCTCCGGACAGCTTTAGAACGTCAAACGGTTTTGTTCTGTAGGTTCAGTTTTGAAGCCATGACTATGTCAAAACTGGTACAACCAATTTCTAATCCGTTACATGTGCATACTTGCCGGGACCGCTAAAATTATCAAAGAACAGCTGAGTGAGATAAGCCGGAAGATGTTTTCGGACCACTCAGATGTACAATGTGAACACGCGTTTGCGTGTAACTAGGTCAAAATAGAATCTATACACAGCAGATGACACACACAACAACAGGATGACCTATGACATCCATGCAAACAGATTCGGATGCGCTTTTTATTACCACAACCTGCTGAGTTATCACGGTAACTAGGGCGTGGGTATAAATTGTTCACGATCACAGGCGTATACAACGATATGTCTGATTCACTGTGAGCAGACTGTCGACTATGCAACTCTTCCCTGCAGGGAATAACACAGAATGGCCTATTGGCACCGAATTTGTAACACTTCGGAATAAACTGTTTGCAATCAAAATACATAAGTAAATTTAGTTAATTTACCCTAGAAACATCTCCACTTATCCCAACAACAAAAAATTAACCTTTTCTCTCTCTGATAAACCGGTTATAAAGGAATTAAACTTTATGAAAGACATGGGATGTGAATTGATTGATCTGGTTCCGCTCGTTGCATGACACTGTTAGTTACGGTGTTTTGTAGTACACTAATTATGCCATAGTGAAAAATTTGCGTGCTCCTGCTTTCACTTACTGTCTCAATTTTATGGTAAAAAACATTAATTATTTAAAAACTCTTAACTTAGGGACACTTACATACCATATGCCACATTATACCTGATATTTTTACAAACTGTAAGCAAACAACTGAATAAGATTTTGCTAGGGTCTAAAATAAAGTTCACTGTAAAAAAAAATCTCACATGTTTGTTTACTGTAGGGTTGGTTGACGGGTTGTAACTCGATATGTCTGTTTGATTTGCTCTCCAACAATTGAATTTGAGCCAGAATATGTTTTATTTCGGCGTCAGTGTGGTCGTTTGGATCAGGGTGGTTCATGCGCCTAGCTATGCGGTTGTTTTGTAATGTTTGCTCAAAATTTGCTGAAAGCGCTGCTTCGCTAAACACATTTGTTGCTGGACTATGATCTTGAGTAGCGGAGTAAAATGGTGAGAGACGAGCATGATCATTGTCCAGGAGTGCTTCCATCGAGTCTTCTGAGTCAAACATCCGTTTTGTTAGCAGTGAGTATTCAGCCTCTTCGTTGTCGGGTGCTTCGGCGGCTATCACTGGTTGAACCGCACATAAGGCTCTTAATTCTGTTTCGGTTAGTTGATCACTTGAGTAAAAAATAAAGCAAATTTTAAACAATCAGAAATGTGCTTAAGAGTTTAATAAGTTCTCCACGTATACCTCTGTTTGCCAAGAAAAACAAGTCGATACGATGGGGTGAACTCTACAAATGTAACCGGAGGTAATCCGTAACTGTTTCCTGAAACAGACATTTCTTCGCACCGGATATTGGGTTAAATAGAATAGCTGCTAAGCAGTTCGCAAAAAATGGCTCGCAACAATTTGTAATTGTTTCGCCAAAATTACCTAATGGATACATTTGATCTTGTGAAAAGTTTGAAACTATCTGTAACTTCACAGAGTATATTCGGAATAGAGATTTTACCAGTTAATTGTAGATGTGCAAAACTCCATCTATTTTCCGTAGCGTTCAACTTGTGACAGCGATTTAAATAAAATTCGATTATCATCTCCCCACATGTTGTGGTAAGATTAAAACAAAAACGATCTTTTTCACCTGGTTTCTCTACCGTACTATTCGATCAAAATATTCAAAAAAGCATGCTGTGATTGAAACGTTTACAATAACAATTAAAAAGCCAAAGATGCAATCTAAAAAATAACAGAAAATATAAGTCCTAGAACAGAAGGATGCTAGTGGGTGAATATACTCTTTTAGCGTGAATTTGAAAGTTCGATGGGAATATAATTATGTAAACTTTGTTTGCTGTATGACAGTCCTGATTTCTTTCTTTTTAGTGCTTTAGCCAAACAAATTTACAGCGTTACGTAGAAGGTAAATTATAACTACTTCTGCATCAGGACATACCTAGATTTTTCAAAAATAGCGTTGTATGCTATAAATTTCGAATTCACGTGATGCGAACTTTTGCACAATTGCCTGCATTTTCGTTGGTTACTGTAGTCACACAAATATAGTTACTGCTTCAGACTAAACTAACAGATTTTAAAATAGTAGATTTATTTAATAAGAATTTCTTCGTGAAATGAAAGTTCTCGGCTGAACAATGATGTTAGTACTCCTTTAATTGTTGGGCGATATCATCGAAGCATGGTATTAACAAGTTTCGGCTGTGAACTGCTGGTTACTTAGGTCTCGTCCATTGTTAGACATCTGTCCACTTGAACACCCAACATTATGACTGTGACTAAACCTGAGATGAATTTGGTGCTAGTTTTAGTAATTCATACAGAAACAGACAAAAAACAGTGGACAGTGACGAACGTATGTTTTCACTTTTTACTCTTTTGGCCAGTTAAGCTGCACCAAAAAGCAATAAATACAGGTCGCTATGTAGAACTTGAATTTTAGAGGGAGGTCGTATCTACGACTACTTGGCCGTTCAGCTGTCCATAGCCTGGTACGTTTAACCTAACTTTTGTTGTGAAACTTTCAGAATTGGTCAGTAAAAAAGCAAAAACAGAAAGTCATAACTTTCCTTATGTAGCAGCGGTCAATTTACCTCATTCTAACAATTCTAACAAGCTTTAAATGGTGTGCGAGTGCCGAATATCTGGAAGAAGAAACGTTTCATGGTTTCAACTTTATTTACATAGAATGTATTTGTATATTATTTCATTAAACATCAACAACCATTAATCCTTACTGAACAAGTAATAATATTACGCAGTATATTCTTACTGTAACCAACATGCACATAAAAATAACCTTTTGAAGTTGCGTTTGGGAAATATAAACGCTTTAATTTGACTTATAAGTTGTTTGGGACTTTTTAGTTTGCACTATGACAATGAATAAATTTATGTAATAAACATTGAAACAACAATATGTTCGCTTTTTATTGACAACAGTTTCAGTAAACGAAGATTCTCTTTCCATTTTGCATAGCTATTAAGAACAACGAAACCCATGGGGTTGCTTGATAGTGTTATCCTATGTACTACAGCCTCGTTAGTTACTCGTAACACAAGACTCGGATTTACGTCAGATATACACCACTTATTATGCAGACGATATTCAACTTGTGGGAAAACGTGAGAACGTGCAGTTAACAGCAATAAGGAACAATTCGTGTCTGTCATCTTAAACAGAATATACACATTTTTATTTTATGATCTTCCGAGTACTCCGTCATACGTCAAAATTGAACGCCACTAGCAGTGAACGCATACTTCGGTGTGCAATTTAATTCTACGGATATTAACTAACCTTAAGTAAAACGTACTGCAAATCAGTATGGTACAATCACCTGCACCCTGTTTCTAATTGAGCCAGGACCGTTTTGATAAACCAACCGGCTGAAAATCAGTTACAAGATAAAAGTAAGAAAACATGGGTTTAAAATATATTTCATTCGGTTCTATCAAGGCATCTACCAAGTAGGACTGAAGGAATGTGTTCGTCTCCTGCTGCTTGAAAGTAATCTTAGAATGTTTGGCGAAATGTTATAGTTCATGCCCAAATGTAGATACCTGTCTACAGTAAAGTCGATACTCTGTACCAGTTAGATTGATAAAATGGCGTTCTGTTCGTTTGAGTAGGTGTCAGCTTGATGATCCGTGTGACTAGATAGCCAGAGATCATCGGAGTCGCCCTCACGAGTAGCCTCAATTCCCGTTCATATAAATTATACGATTTAGCTGCACTTTTCATGCACACTTTATGATTTGTTCCATATTATCCCAGATGCTGCATAGAATACGGTAAGGTGCGTGAAGAAAAAGGTACACGTTTCAGCCAAGATCTACAGTGAATACCTGGTTGATTAATGTCAACTCTTAACCCGGGGCTCAGATACTGAGTGCCGAATCACGAAATCGATCGGAAACACTGCTTTTGACAAGAGTTGCTCAAGATGCCACAATCATCTACCAAAGTAAGATTTAAGAAGTTTCTCTACGCTCTTTTTTTAATATGACTAAATGACGAAAACGAATAAGTTGGTAAAACAGGCAGAACTGGAAGAGTCGGAGAACGTGCGGTGCTTAGATTTTTCATCGAAAGATTTCGCCACATTTACATTATCCCAGTCGTCACACTCGTGTGAAGGTGATCTTTTCAAAATAAAGGCAGATATCAGAATATTATTGAAAACTTTTTACAGGGAATAATAGCGAAGTCAGGCTCATTAAGAGAATAGTGACTAATTTGACAACTCCCTGCTGTTTTCAACTCGTAGTTTCTCCTTGTGAAGTTGACGTGAATCGGCAATTATATCGATGGTTCTAGCTGAATTAATAGACTACCAGAACAACGGCACGTGGAGTTTGATGAGGATTCACTTCATTCAGCTCCCACTAGAAGGTAGTTCATTCAGTAGTTCAGTGACTGTAAAGTCCATGTTCATGACTATCCTGTTAATCACGCTAACTCCAAGAAAGTACACTTGGCTACTGGGGTTCGGTATATAAGCTTAAGCTAAACATGCCTTTCACTCACAGACACCATTTTACGTGTCACCTGTCACGCTGAACGGTAACAAGTCAACGGTTTTAAACGCTTTGTGTTTTTATTACTCATAAATTATTGTTTATGGCACACGTTTAAACTTGCCATTAAAATGTTTAATGTTATAAAAGTATCTTGGTCGTAACGTTGTTGGAAAACATCGAGATAAACTTTGACATAACTCTGTCAACGTCAGTAATGAAGAAGATTAGAAATCAATATAGGAAAACTGCACCGCGTATGACAAACTCCTCCACTAAAAAAGTATTACAATGATTTGACCAGTGGTAAACTTTTCTAAGTCACAGAAATCACCCCATTCTGATATTTTGCCTGAAGGTTTATTACTGCTATCAGTTTGAATGATACAACTAGCCAGCGATGCTCATTAGACCGATTTTGACTATAACTTAACCTACATTACCACGCTTCATGTTGGCTTTATTTGAATTCTTTTTCACTGCAGAATAATAAAAGTCGTAATCCGAAATACTATCTTCTTGTTCATACTATATCAACTGGCCAGAAGATTTTACTTTTTCTCTCCCTCTACCGAATGTTTCATTATTCATTTGAAACATTGAGTCCCTTTTAACCATTTGAATAGAATAGTCAGAAGACACAAATTACGATATGAATTCATTTCGCACACTCTCGTCAATCGTAAACATGTGTTTGGTTTTGTTTTCATGCTAGTCACACGTTTATGACTGACGAGAGTGTGCGAAATGAATTCATATCGTAATTTGTGTCTTCTGACTATTCTATTCAAATCATTATTCATTACTTAGAAACAAAGTATTTGTCAAATGACGGCCACCTAGTTAAATCGAAAACATTGCGGCTTCCTTCGTAATGTGCAGTCGACATGATCTATAATTTCGACGGTATCAACTTCATGCACAATTTGAAGTCAAAAATGTTAATGCTCACGAGTTGATGTTTGACACAGTTCTGTACATCTCATCACAGGTATATTATAGAACAGGGGGTAATGAAGCAGAGAAGGATCGAATATACCACTGAAAATAAATGACAGGTATGTCGCTTTTATCTGAGCCAGTCAGTCACTAACGACCTCATAGCGAAGGCGCTTAATAAACGAATTATAACATTCTACATATCTGTATCCATTTTAGTTACAGGACTTCCTATTGCATGCTAAAACGATTCAGTTTGATGCGTTACAGTTTCCACGTTAGAATCTTGGACGTGGCTGCCTGAACACGATTGGTCCAACTAACCGGAAGGGACAACCAATCTTCATCGCATTGGCTACTTTGATCGAGTAAGTGATACGGGCTACTTAAGGGGTGTCAACAGCTTTCTTTCATGAGAACGGGGTTAGCGATCAAAATGAAGCACAGACCATCCGATCTTATCCCTACTAATTTATCAATATGTAGGCCGTATTGATTCCTTTGACAGATAAAGGGTTGCGGATGGTTAGGGTCGTCTGTGGATCAGATGCCTCAAGGCAGTGAGCTTTTGAGTCATGGTAGTCTTAAAGCTGTAATTTGGGAGTGAACCAGTTTATGAGAGTTTATGTCCTTGCCGTTACGTCCAAGATTCTACTGTGAAAATTCTATTGAGTCAAAGTTAATCGTTTTAGCATGTTATGGAGAATTCTGTGCTCAAAATAAGGATATACATGTAAAAAGATACAATTCTTCTGCATACTGCGTGTTGGACACTATTTTCTCAGATCGCCTGCCTCGTCATACCGCAATAGCCGTGGCTTGTCATTTGCCTAAGCAGCAGTGACAGGTCGCATGGGATTCATTTGACAATGGCTTTTCAAAAGACCATCAGCAATAGCTTATGAGTTAGATGACTCCTAAAAGTGTTCTTTTACATCAGCCAGTTTTCGATGCATCATGTAAAAACAAGTAGTATCGTTTTATCCACATGCGTTCTTGTTGTAAAACTTCACCATTAATCCTTTAATGTATCACTTGGACTGTGAAAACAATACCGAAACAATTTCGGCTGTCAAAAATTTCATGAACAGCTGGTCCAGGTCTACAACTCAGGCATATCTTCTATAGGTATGCTAACAGCAAAGTTTCGTCAAGCTTTACGACTTATAAGTCCAGATGCTTCAGTTAAACAATCCTTAACCGGATTCATCCAAACACGTTATGTTCACCTTAGGTCACCACTGTATACAATTATATTCTTATCCTCGAATTTTTAAAGGAATTCGGCCGTGCACTGCACAACCTAGTACTACATTAAAAAGATGTCTATTACAAGCGAACTAAGTCTGATTGCTTGTTAGGTGGGTCTCACATGTTCACTGCTGGCTCCGGCTTACTCTTCTTGGTATGTGAGATGCAATGATTACTTCATGAATGACAACGTTCTTCATTTCCATTAACAATTCCCATAAAAGGTCTTCTAGTCACCTCCTCCCTGCACGGATGCTTGGGTTGATGGAACTCTAGTGACCCCAGTGCCATACAGTCAGACTTTGGGTAACCTAAGAAATACCCAAAATAATAACGTTATCCAGAAATTCACATCAGTTTTGTATAAGCGTTCTGATATACTTCTAACAACTTCATTACGGCGCACAATAAATAAATTGTGTGAGGAATATTCGGATTTAAATTGCGAACACCTAATCACCTCTACATTGTTTACCTTCTAATTTGTTATACTGGTGAAAACGCGTCGAAAAAAGTTGAGTACAAACTGACGGTTCCGGTTCAGTTCAGATTTTTCCATCTAATTACCGTTATGAAACGTCGAAACAGTGGTCTATACAGATGTCAGTGGAAAAAAAATGTACTTGAGTGTACGCAATAGACTTCAAAAAGAATGTAGCTAGCAATTGAAATGGAGGTGAGTATTTCTGTCCTGGAAACTCTACATCTTTTTTTAGCTTGAATACTGACAACTTAATTCTTCTTCTTCGATTAACTGACAGAAAAACTGTGCATGTTAGGAAGCATGAGTTGGCCACGAGGTAATAATGAAGTATCATACAAAACAAAGGCTCCAATTCTCGTTTGACAACGTCTATTTGTCGTGAAACAATAATTTACAGAATACAGTTCAGACTTCCTCTAGACCAAAATTTAGGCGATGTTAAACCCTCCCAATTTTGAAAGAAGCAGTTAGTTGGTGACGTAGTAAGCTTTTTTCTGTTGTACCGTTCTTGCCTTTGTAAAATGCCTAACTTAATGTTGCTACGCTTGCTTTCCTGTTATTGCCCCTAAAGAGCAGTCACCCACTTTATATTCAAATAAAAAACACTGACCGAGTAACCTGGGCTCTTAGTTTCGTGCCCACGTACATATCTTTGACTCTGTCAGTTGCCCTAACCACTGTAGCGTTTGTAAAGGGTTTTGTGTTTTATATTTTGATTGTATTTTGCACCTTTTACCTTTCCCAGGTTTACGTGTACATGCACCTTAAAAATACACCTCGTCTTGAGAGTCACGAACCATGTGTTCTCTCTCCACTCCGCATTGTCTGTGTGCTGACTTTTGTGGGGCTAAAGGTCAACGGAATGAACTGTCCATTCCATCGAATGTTCGGTTCTACCTTTCTTTATGATTACATCCTCGGTGAACTCAAAATCCCTTTGGAGCAACATGACGAGCCGTATCCAGTGCGATAGTACTCAAAAACAATGCATCTTTATTAGCTACGGTAAGTCAGTTCCTCTGAATTTAGCCACATTTTTGCTCCAAGTTCGTGCCTGAAATATACATAATGTATAGATCCGCTACATATATTGAACGACCCATATATTTTTTACATTTTGCTAACTGTACGCACAAAATTTTTGGTTCCGTTTTTACTGATAAGCTGAGAAATTTCGGCACTTTTACAATTATTTTCGATTTTGACACCCGTTTGTTAATCAAAACGTCATTAATCTCAAACTATCTATATTTACTGGTTTAAACCCTCGAGTTTTGCCCACTCGGTTAGAAGTTTTTTCCGGTTTCTCAGGGTTACTTCGCAGGTCATCAAGTTTTCTTATGTGGGTACGCAGTTGCCCACAGACACTGCTTCTAAATCAATTAATATACTCTATCCCACACCAGATGAGCCCCCATACGTCGACCTCAAGGCAGCAGTGTTGAGACGTTTCACGACGTGAGATAAGGCCAGGCTCTAACAGTTAATTTCCGGCATCAAACTGGGAGACTGCATCCCCCCACTGGTTTCTCCACTTGAGATCCCTGGTCGATGACAACAATATAAATGACCCCCGTCCTCAGACAGCCACCACCCAGATGCTTTTAGCTGGATACCACAGCCATTTTGCCAGTGTAGGACCCAGACATCCATAGGAGAAGTTAATAGCGACGGTCAAAATGTTTACGAGTATTTTTCTAAGCGTCCCACCAATCATGTGCAACGGCCGCGTACATATACCAATCCGTTTTCTGCTGGTTACACAAATCAGGGGAACGACCTAGCCTGCCCACCAGTTGCCTTTCTTATACCCACGATAACTTCACCAGACTTGGCCTCATCGACAACCCTGGTGCAAAGGTCAACGCTGCATCCCCAGGCAACATTAAACGCGATCTCAAACCCGTACCATACACACTACAAACGACCAACAACTTTGAAATCATGGTCTATGGCCGGCATCTCTCGACAGCCGAGCTCGGACTGCGTCAGAGTTTCCTTTGGATCTTCACTATTACCGATGTCCAACACCGAATTGTGGACGTCGATTTTCTTATGAAGTATAGTCTGGCTGTTGACTTCAGTCGCCGTAAACTTGTAAACACCACCATATTGTGTTCAAGGTGAAACCACGCCTACCAACTTGATTGGATTCAGGACGGCCTTACCAAAAGCCAGTCAGTATACAGTGTTTGTGAAGCAAGTTCCTGGAATTTACCAGCTTACATCGAATACCACGGCGTTGAGACAGGCGTTACTCCCTACATTACTATCAAGAGATCACCACAAATTTTTGCGTCCGTGCCGATTTCCTCCTGGGAACCTGAAGGTCACTAAGTTCAAAGTTGCTGAAATGCTCTACCTAAGCATCATTCATCCTTCCAACAGCCCAAGATCATCCACCTTGCATAAGGTCCCGGGCAATTCGCGAGAGATTGGAGTTCATGCAATGCCTACCGAGTGCTAAAAAAGCGACGGTGGCACATTGCTATCTCATTCGGCAAATTCATGAATCTTCTCTTAGACTTACCGGAAAAGAAATTTCCCCTGAACTAGATTATGTCAGAACATACCATTACATTCTTGTGGCTTCCGACGACAAAGTCGAAACGGCGATCACATCTTTTGACTTCTTCAACTTTGTCCGCATGCCTACTGGCTTTATAAACGCCTCCCAGACATCCCAACGCTTCACGGATCAGGTTGTATGCGCACTGGAATTCATGTTTGTTTAAATCAACAACATACTCATTAGCAGCCACAATTTTCTGGAATTTATACTCCAGTTGTAATCCGCCTTTGATCGTATAAACGATCCTGATTTCACCGTTATCCCTAGCCATCGACTTTCTAGGTCACCGCGTTGACGAAGACGACGTCAGGCTATTACTACAGAATAAAGGCGCGGGTTCGGATTGTCCACTGCTTTCCTCTACTGAAAGCCTCCACTGATTTTTGAGACTTGTCCATCATTATTGTCGTTTTATCCTCACTTGTTCTGACATAATGAAGTCACTAACTGATCTGTTGTAGGAAAACCCCAAAATCTTCGTCTTCACCCCAGAGGCCATCGCCACTTTTACATCCTTTCAACAGGCCCTGGCAAATGCCACATCCCTCGACTATCTGAGCAGTGATTAACATAGGCGGTTGGTTTCGAAGACTGACATATCTCAGTCTGTTGTCGGTGCCGTTTAGCTCCAAATCCTCGACAATCAAGTCCAAACGTTATCAATTTACTCCCTGAAGATACAGCCTGCCCGAATAACGTACAGCACCTTTGGTAGAGAACTACTGGCTACCTATCTAGTCGTCAGGCACTTGGGACATATGCTGGAAAGGTGCCAGTCCACCATCTTTGTTGACCAAAAGCCATCAGTTCATGTTTCCAACATTTCTACGGACAGTTACTCTCTCTTAGTTTATGACTGACATCAGTTGCATCGATAAAGCAAGCAACTCAGCTCTTGATACTTTATCCACGTCTACTTTTATTATTTATCAACATCTCCTCTATACACAGAGACTATAGCGGGGTCCCAACAGAACAATGTGGTTAAATTTTCACCTGTTCTTGCAGTTCGTTCAGCTACCACTCCAGCACTGTGACTCAAAAGTTAATTGTGATATGTCGACCGGTTAATTCTGACCCTTTCTCCTCTCTAATGATAAGCGAAATATATTCATTATTTTCATTCCATCTCTTACCCTAGCATCCACTCCGCCGTCGAGTCATGTAGTTACGCACTCAATGGTTACTCTACCGGTTGCGCTGATTACCACCCTCTACTACATAGTGTTCCTAAAAGTGTCTGCTGGGTAATATTTTTCGTATGTAACGGCAGACAGACTTGGCTTACTATCACGATTCAGTAAGATTCGGAAAACCTTCATAGTAGACAGTCACGTATCACGTTTATTATTCCGGGTCGCTATGGTGAAAATGTTTCGCACGTTGCATTCTTCAGAGCAAACTCTAGTGGTCTTTTTGATGGAGCGAAATGTATGCACGGTATGTGAAACATCACTTCGTGATTTTGCGTGAACTGCATCGTTCCAGGACCGACTGATATCCGACTAATATAGCAGTTTGGGTTTATTCGAGCATTAAAAATACCCCAGTAGATTTTTACAGTTCCTTTACCCTCATATAAAGTCCGTCGTCTTAAGGAATATCTCACGCATGAAGTGGAAGTTACTATAAACATTATACATGGCCAAGAGGTTATCATCGACGCCAACTCTTACGTTTATCGAGTTTCCGAAGCCACATATAGGGCCAGTTCAGTACAAAACTCGCGAATCGCACTAAATACAAAAGTACACTTCACACTACATATGTCTTTTTCCTCTTATGTCCATTGTTGATATGAGTTCGTAACTCAGAACTGAATTGGGAAATTATAAAATCATGAAGAACTTTTAAGAATATCGGCTACTTTTAAGTCACTTAATAAACACACATGTTTTTTAATGTTCATGCTATTTGCTGTTTACTCAACGAGATACCTGTCTAATTAGGACCACTCATCTGTTAGTGAAGTTTTTATTAACTCATGCGGCTTTATGTCTGTGTTGAGCTTTCCGTGAGGAAACCTACTTATATATATAATACTGAAGTTGGTAAAAATACGTTTCATTCCTGACAAATTTTGGAATTTGCAAAGTGTACATAGGGGCTCCCTTTAACGTAGATATATATATATATATGTTGATCGGTTCCAGCATTATATCAAAAATACCCGGCATGCACGCAGTTAATGTAGCCATAACGCCCATATATGCTAAATCCGTCGCCCTCAGGCAATTCATGGATCTCTTCATCGCGTTCCCGCAGCTCGTTTGCACATCGAACGATATTCCAGCAGTGACCTCTAATGTTACACGTCACATCCGCAATAAGTAACCCCCCGTCCCTGCAGGGCCTCGACGGTTAGGTCCCCGACAAATTAAAATTTGCTGGACAGAGTTTGAACGCATGCTGGAACACGGGATAATACGCACTTCTGAGAGTCCTTGGGCCTCGCCGCTGCATATGGTCTCTAAAAAGTCCGGTACTTGGCGCCCATGCGATGACCACTGTTGGTTCAACAAATCAACCGTTCCTGACAAACACCCTATCCCGCACACGCAGGATTTAACCACAAGCTTATGTAGAAACACCATCTTTAGCAAGATAGACTTTGTGCAAACTTATCACTAGATTCCAGCAGCCAAAGAAGGTATACCCAAAGCCGCAGTTATAACCTCTCTCAGCCTTTTCGAGTTTCTTCGAATGCCGTGTGGTTTGAGCAGTGAAGCTCAAACTTTTCTACGCTTCATTCACGAAGTGACGAGCGGTTTGGACATTGTTCACCATTAATTGGATAATACTTTAGTTGCTTCCACCTCATAGGAGGAACTTCTTACACATCTTCGCACCATACTGGAACGTTTGACCCAAAATGGCGTCACAGCCAATTCCACCAAGTGCGAACTAGGTGAAGCCACAATAGAGGTTCTGGGTCACAAGGCCTCAGAAAGTGGAATTATCGCACTCAAGGATTAGGTAAAAGCCACCCATGAATGCCCCGAACCAAAATCTTTTAGGCAACTTCGTCCTTTTAGTGGTCTGGTTAACTACTACCGAAGTCCCGTACCATGTTTTGTCCATATAATGCAGATATTGATTGTTATTCCTCATGGAGGAGAGCGCAAATTTTGGTTCACAAAGGCTGTACGCACCACCTTCATTGAGCTCAAGAATACGGCCGCCGACATAGCTATCCTTGCACATTCTTATCCGAATGTACCACTGTAAATCG
>LUCH01003472.1:0-29425 GCA_013368495.1 Paragonimus heterotremus
CACCATTCAGCTTTCGTTACTGTAACAAGCACTACACACGTTTAGGTTCTTATTTGTTCCGTGTTGTTTGCTTCTGACTGACGTATTTCATTAGGACAGTACGCTAGTCAGATCAATAGGCTTCGGTTTATCATCTTGGGATGTGGAGGTCTTTCGTCACGGATTCGCAGTGTGCGTGGTGTCGGAGCTGCAGTCGGCATTGAAGAGCACTGTTTGCTTGTTTCAATGTGGACTCCATCAACCACACAATGAAGCTCATATCAGATCACTAAGTGCCAGTATTTTGTTTGAATAGTCTGGTGAAATGACTGGTAAACTGTCTGCTTAGTTCGTAGTAAAATGCTATCACTTTTTGTCCCTATTTAATGACAGTTATGTCGGTGTTGTACTTGGTACCTGTTTCGAGTGGGGGATACGACTATATCCCGTTGAGGCAGTATACGAGAGTAAGTAACAAACGGCTTTAGCGACCCACTTTACAGTGGAGGTACTTGCTACCTGTTAGCAAATAACATTTTGTCCTAACCTTCGTTCCTTTTTGTGGTAGTATGTTTCACGCTGTCTTCAATCGCCAGGACACGATGCTTGTCTTTTCAAATTTAATTTAGAATATGTGTTTCAATTACGTGTCAAGTTTCAACGGTTATTTTCCACCTCAACTCATACCCGCAGACACCTTTCTCGTACCTTTCTCTTGGAACCTTCAATTTGAATCAGGCATGTGTTGGTCCAGTTGTTTTGTAGATAGCTTAACTAACCAAAAACCGCTTTGATATGTCATTCTGTTTACACATATATATATACATAAGCACAAATATACATATGTATGTACGTGTATCCACACGTATGCCCAATGAGCTGGTTTTTTGCACCAAGCTTTGATTATATAGTTTGCTCACAATTGTTT
Source organism: Paragonimus heterotremus (assembly GCA_013368495.1). Classification (NCBI taxonomy): domain Eukaryota; kingdom Metazoa; phylum Platyhelminthes; class Trematoda; order Plagiorchiida; family Troglotrematidae; genus Paragonimus; species Paragonimus heterotremus. The sequence continues at coordinate 908 of LUCH01003472.1, forward strand.
GGATGAAACATACTCACTTCTTATTACAGGTTATTCAAATAATCCCACAATATTCTTGCCTTTTTCCACCAGTAATCTGATCGAACTGCAGATCAAACCTACTTGGCATCACTGTTCAACATGAGTGTCGCACGTGTCGTGGAAGTATCTGTTGGCCAAAAATTTAAGATATGGTGGAATCAAATGACCAGGCAAGACAACAACGTCACATCTTCTCCTACCACTAAAACTGTTGCAAATGCACGATACCTTCCGAATAATAATGGTTTTACCATACCTGTCAATAATTCTGCCAACCATTCTGTATCTGACCAGCCACCTGGCAGCGCCCTTAAGTCTCCCGAACTCTCGGCAAGTAGAAAAGCAATTGATCTGTCGAAGGTGCAGATAGAAACATACAAGGCGCCCGAATTTGAAGGACCTCTGGAGGCAGAGTACACGTTCTGCGCCTCTAAACAAGTGGACGTAGATGATTTATCTGAAAATGATCCAGATGCCCTTGTATTATACTGTTATGTGCAGACGTCAGCAAACGATGTGGTTTTTCTTTGGATGAAAGATGGGCAGGAGATTCTACCAAGAAAACGGATCGAGGTGAGTTGAATTTGCTCGTGATACACAAAAGTATGAAGGACACTTTCCAAATCATTTGTGGTTGACACAGTTGACAGATCAGTGACCTACTTAGCATTAATTTGATCCGAATGATTCGCATTGTGACACCGTCCTCAAAGATGGTGTTTTCCACTACAGTCATCCCAGTGTGTCATGCATGATTGAAAGAGGCTAGGATTTTTCACGGTAATTTTCAAACCTACCACACTACCCATTAACAATGAGCAATAAATTGGTATAACAAGAAAATAATCTTTGCTGGAAGCTAACACCTATTTTTGTTTCAGCTGTACAACGTTTTGAAATTGCATGACCAACCCTGTCTTGTTTTCATACAAAATAACTGAGATTGACACATCCAGGGTAGTGTTTTATCCACATTGTGTACCTTTGTCGCAGTACCAGGTCAGATCCTGTGAAGTTACTGTAAGACAGTCTGGTGTGAAGTCGAAAACAACGCATAAACTGAGGCGTCTTGAGTTGGAGATCGATCATTCACTCAAAAACGAAATGTTCTGTCATATGGGCTGCACGCAACATTGAATACTGTACTACAGAAATGGGCATGTACTAACAACAATAAACTACCATCAACTTCATCACTCATATACAAACAATGTTTGTCTCAGTGACTGTCTATGTGAATAGTATCCGGTCTAGCAGCTACTCCAGTTTCTAGTGTTCACCCATGGATTTTCAAAGAGAGCGGTCACAAAGGGACAGTTGGGTAACAGAGTTCAAATGTGAAATTTCAGGGCTCTTAGTATCGCTTCGTAACTCAGCTGACAGATCGCTTGATGCGTTTGGGCACGGTGTTTCTTTCGCTAGTTCGAATCCAGCCGAAATCCTAATCTTTCACAATTGGGCCTGATCTAAAATTGTAAACTCGCTTAACAAAACACCAATAATGGCAGTTACTTCCCGAGACTTTGGCCATCCCTGTCTGGATCTAACCACTTGGTCATTTTCTGTTCAATTTTCTATAGTACTTGTTGATGTGTGATTCGCAAAACGATTATTTATTTTACGCCTCATGGCCGTAGCAGCATGTGATTCTCGGTGTGGTTCAGTTGTTACATCTGACACATTGTTGTGTAAATTCATAACAGATTGCCATGTTAAGTCACAAAATGGCTTAACCGGGCATCAGCCTGCTCGTCACTTCAGATATAAAAATGTGCGAAGGGATTGGTTTTAAGGAACGGGATTCCAAATGTCAAAATCGATTACTAGTCGCTTTTAATATGAAGCTCACTATTGTGAAAAGAGTTTTACTTGGATGCTTGTTCACGTTTTGGCCAACATACCTTACAGCTGTTTTAAGGGTGCATCGTTTAATCTGTTTCCAAATGACAAACTCACCTCGTTGATCTATTTATTACCCAACGTCAGATCTTTAGTCAGCGAACATCCACGCAGTTACGCATCAATTATCCACAACCTTCAGATGCTGGGTGGTATAAGTGTGAAGCGGCCAATCCAGAAGGTCGATGTGAAACTGTCACCAAGGTCATTATTGAGCCATCGACTACCGAAATGCCATCAGAGTCAAGCGATGCGCAATCTCCTGACCATCCACGTGAGCCCACTCGGGTCAATGCACGCAGCCCAATACCGGCAGTAAATGATACACGTCGAAGTAGAAAGAGGAGGAAAAAACTGAACATGACCGATTGTGATAGCTCGGGGTTTGTAGACACGGACGAAATAACTGAAGGGGCCAATTTGCACCAAGTTAGTGAACAGAAGTGTACAAATAAAATAATCCTATCTGACGAAGATCTAGAACTAGAGGACGTTAAAGCACTGCCAGAATGTGACCAACCAAGTCCACAAAATACCATCGGAGCTTCGACAAATGTGTTGGTCGCAAGAAGTTTGGCGAAGCATAAAAGGTATTCTGTCCAGGACACTGGGTCCAGTTCGGAACTTCTGATAAAACCTACCTGCTCCGTAGACATTCCTGAAATCACCCTTCGTTCCAGGACATTGAAGATCTTTCACCAAAAATCTAAGTCCCCGATTGTGGTTACGGACGCTCGTGGAAATCGATTGTCGACAAGACCATGTTCATTGATCGGAAATAATTCTCTGGACAGACGCCTGACGCCAAATTACTTAGTCCGCTCATTACCCATGCGACAAAGACATTCCCTTGGTAGCCAAAACAGTCCGCAGCGACATACGGTCAAAGAAATAGTGGCAACGTTTGAAAAACTCCAATCGGAACAATCCTTGAACAGTCTGACACAAACTCCGACTACTTCACTACAAAGCACATCGTTCTACGGTATTAGAACTGACGCTCAGAATGGTTATTTTGTACGCCGTAATTCACTAAACGTCACGACAACCCAAAAGAGGTTAGTGTATCCGTCGTTTATAATCTTTGCTTGATATCTGCTTCACAAGTAAAAGAAATTATGTTCTACTGCTTGTCACCAATCAGATTGCCCTCTTTATTGGGTAGGACAACATATCAAAATACATTTTTAACCAATAGACAGTTAAGTTTACCGAAGAAACCATTTCAGATCACGTAAATTAATTATAAGTGTACGCGCATTAATACCGTGAAACAAATTTTTCGTGAATTGTTGGACGGAGAAATAAGAAACAGTTTTTTAGACAGTGTACTTCCTGAACACATTTTGCCTCATCTCGTTAGGCGCCTACTGAAGTCCGTATCTTTATATAGTAATGCTCATTGATATGTTCGTACAGACAAAAATGTCGCAGTCTGGTCGAAAATTTGAGCGCAAGGAAACATAGATCTAATGTACAGCAACAGCTTCAGTAGTCCACTGGCATTTCTGGTCATGGTCCTTTCAATATGGACAAGAGAAACACATTTGAATTAGATACATCTGGACGGACAGAATTGCTGAAAATGGTGAACTACTTACAAAAAGGAAAGGTAGTAAGTTTATTGTTAGAAAAACAGGTTAGTTGGTCTGTTGGAAGGGTTAGTCTATCCAATTAAAGAACCGAAAGGTATATCTCTAGCTAGTTACGTTGAATGCAAATACTTTTTGAACGTGTCCAAAGAACTACAGAGCTATAACGAAATATTTCTGAACTATCCGGTCGTTGACCGCGAATGACAGTTTATGACATTTCGAACATGTCATAATTTTATCACACATAGTTTACTGTTGAAAACAAAGGTGTAATCCGTGTTTAGCATAACAATCTGGCTTAATCATCATATGAACACACAAGATAGTTGATAATATGGTAAGACTAAGTGATCATAACAAACTGGCTGGCCCAAACGTACACAAGTCGAAGTGCTGGCATGAAGGAAATCGTGGACTGTACAATTTACTGGGAGAGGTTGTAAAGCGGAATGACAACGAAAATAAGTGTACATGGTGGGATAATCAAAAGTACGAAGATAGTTAGCTTAGCTTAACTTGCAAAGACACTAGATGAAGAGAAACCAGTAGTTGTTGCCGGCATGTTTTCTGGACTGCCATTCTCGACTGTCAGGGACTTCTCAACTTAGTCAATTACTGATTCGTTTGACCGGACGGGATTTCTCTAACAGTAAACGCAGTTGGAAAAAAGATGCATAAACCAATCTGTGTTGGTTGGCTCCAAAATGTACACCGGTTCCTACCTTGTTTGTTAATACTGAATTGAGTCTCATCTAAAATCATCAATCTACCAAACTACACATTAGTAATACAATTTCTATGCTCAACAGTGACGTTGGTGGATTCCAGCGTGAACTGTTCGAGAAATCCTGCCGGGGCAGTCGATCCCCTGAATCATTTGGTGGATTCCATATGAGACAGTGGGACGGGTGGGTAACCGAGTCCAAATGTGAAATCTCCGAGCACCTGGCGTGGCTTCGTAGCTCAGCTGGTAGAGCGCTTGCCGCTTAGAGGCATGGTGTTTCTGTCGCTAGTTCGTATCCAGTCGAAGCCCCGACTTTTCACAGTTGGATCTCATCTAATGCCGAATTAGTTCAAAGTTGATAAAGGGTGCCGAGTGAATTTGGCGTTGTATACTGCTGATAAGTGCTACAAGATGTTCTTACTTCGAACACTTGTGTGCACTCGAAAACCTTTCGGAAACCTCTACGGTTTAGGAGCCTTGGGAACCAGTCAGACAAGAAGAACCAAAACACGTACGGTGGCCTGGCTTGTCTTCCACAATCGTTTGATAACAGTTACAGTGATGTCTACTTTTTCCTATACGTTATGTAATTTTCCTATTTGTATACCCCAAAGATCACAACAGTTTTTCTGGGCACTCCCTTACTTCACTCAACGGTTTACCCGTACAGCGTAATACCAACAAGTGTTGAGATCTAAGACAAAGCAATACACGGGTTAAGTACGTAAACCAGACCTGTCATAAAACCACTCATCTGTACGCAGTATTCGGCCTCATACAGTCTCGGCTGCCACAGATGTCAGTGCTCAGTTCCATTAAGTAGCAGAGACCGTTATGAGTGATGCTGCACTTTGATGATCCTTCCTGCGGTCTTTTTGTGACTTGCACGTTGTCAAAAAATATGCCCTGCACTTGCTACTGAATAGCCGCGGTATGAGTAGTATAATACGATCGCTCAACTTCACTGCACAAGTAGCCGAATGTTTATAATCTTTTGAGTCAGTTCACCGAGTTTAATAAGACTGTGCGAAATGGGACAAACGAATGAGATCCAGTAATCGATGCAATAATAAACAACACAATCGTTTCATTCACGCCCAGTAAATGTACACTCAACAAATGCAGCTAGTCTCAAGCAAAATAAATCTAATTTACATATTTCCTTTTGTATACCGGTTGAAATCTCTGTGTGCTGTCCTATCCGTGTATTTATTACAACAGTATTTATATACACTGTCGCATAATACATGCCCAGACGACCTGCTATTGATGAGCAAACCTTTTCGTATGCACAGAAGCAGCTTTTTCTTCATAATTACTACTCTCTTTGCACGTTAATGCTCGTGATGCAGGTGAGAAGTGCCAGACTCACGTGTTTTGGACTATAAAGATGAGCATTTCGTGAGTCGACTGATTCAGATGACCCATATATATAAGATTTGAGGTAGTAAATATTGGCATATCTTTAGACGTTTCCTCTGAGTGAGATCGGAACTTAAACGCACATATTCAGAATGTTATAGCCGGGTCTTCTACAAACATAGAAAATGCTAATCTGTGTTCGTCTATGCAACTGTACGTGTTGTTATTGTAACGTTCAGCTTATAAACAGCGTCTAACTATCTAGAACTTTGTTTGCTGTGTCGTAGACCTTGTTTGATAACACTTGTCTGGAAAATGTTGTCCAAGTGAAAATTTAGTTGGATTATGTCCACTATATACATATAATTAATAACTGAACACCAGTTACACCTGAAATCAGGTTATTCATTTAGCCAAAAGGACCAGCTTTATCACCCTTTGCCTATGGATTACAGTTTATCCGATTTGCAAGCCCTATCCTGAACAGTAATTTGTATTCTGACGCTCGCGCTTGCATTCACATCGTGTATTTCAGCTGAGATCTAAACCTTCATTCAAATTCGTCTGTGAATAACACTCACGTCTCAGTTTCAGACGAAATTTTGTGTTATATTCGACAGACCTGTATCGACAAGAAAATGATTAGATGTGTAGTTCGGCTTTCTGTCTGCTTGTACTAATACACAAGATCATAAATGAAAACACTTGGGCCTGTTGTAGTTTATTTGAATGTGTATTGATTCAATAAATGAGAAATATCTGACAAAATCGCGTCTGTTTTTTCTTCCATAAAAACAAAGTTTGACCGGAAGTGGTGTTCTGAAGTCGGCAAAATATAAGGTTAGTCTCTTCGTTGTTTTTTGTGCTCAGAAATCCCATATATGTAGCACGTTTCTTGATGTGTAATGTAAGCATACCAGCATAATATAATATTCCATGATTTTTGTGTATTGCTTGAGTTAAAATGTGCAAAACTTTTGGCTAATTTTTGTAAAATATCAACAAATGATAATTAACAATAACTGTTGGAACTTAATTTGAGTTGCTCAACACGCGGTGTATTTTGTCATCAAAAGATACTTATCTTGAGCAACCAAAATGTTTGGTTGAAGATGGTGGGACTGTCAACCCACGAAATCGTGGAGTCATAAAATCCTCTTAGTTTTGTGTTAGGGCGCCTACCCTGTTACCGTCCAAAGGCGCCTCCGCCGTGAGAAAAAAAACGATTGACTTTGTCCTAGTTAGCGGACATGGTCATAACGGCCGAGAGGGTGGCCTTGGCTAGTTTTTACCCATCTGACTTTGTATTCCGCTATGCCTATCAGTGACCTTAACTATTTTTTCCATCAACTGTCCTTCTCTATGTGGCCACCGCGCATGATATAAGTACTTTGTATTTGTCATCGTCGCACACGTTTTGGAGCGGAACAAAGCTCTATATTTCGGACGCGTCTTTTTGGCTTGCCTTGGAGGCGAATACGGGACAATCGCTGTACTTTTCGGGGCCGAGGTTTTTTGAGTTAACTATTACCGTGACGAGAATCCGAATTTTGCCAAACGAATTACAAAGCTAGCATGAACCGGCGTACCGTTTAGAGGGGTTTACAACATTTTGAGATCTTCCAAACATATTTGAAGTTCCAGCAGTTGTCGCGTTTGACCTACCGAAACACCATTTAATGATATACCAAGTCACATGTTACCTGAACTTATGAAAAGTAACGACCTTTCTGTCTTCCAGTTAAGGCACTTCAATTTTATACACGAAATTTCGCATATTCGACACCATCCGGTCTAATTGATGTACGCCACATTCTATGTCTAACCTTTACGCGTGAATTTTGAGTGTGAAACAAACTTTACATCGGTACTAGAAAAGAGCAACTTGGCAAGAAGTAAATTGCAAAATTCATTACGGGAAGAGACAGGACACATCGGCATTAAAAACCGAGACTTGGCAGTTTACTACAATATACTGCGCAACTTTACAGCATTGTCGTTTGTGACGTAAGGCGTTCTACTTTAAGAGCACACCGGCTACCGTGCTTCTTGTCTACGAAGATTTTATGACACCAAGTGTAAAGAAGCCTGGGCTTGTTCGACCATATCAACAGTTTAACCCAACTAGTTATCAGTTTTACCTTGACTAAACAGATCATGCGTGTTTAGCGACTGCTTAACAGTCAATGTTATTGAAAAACCGTCCAGACATGATCACTAAACATGAAGATGCCAGAAAACAGTAGTAGCCGAAAGAAAGTTGTCTTGAAGCAGTTCTGTGGGATAAAAAGACGTTTGCACAACAAGTATTCAAAGCTCGATAGGTTACGATCTTCTCTGACGAGATGTTGAATTACACTCAAGAGTCAAAAACATGACTGCACTGGCGTTACTCTAATTTTCGCGTTGACAAAGCTTATTATGACACTGGTTTATTTTTAAAAAGGTGCACTACTCCACTTGTTACTTCCTTTTTTTAATGAAATTCATTTCATTAGCATTGGGACAGCTCATTGTGGAGCTGAGTGGAACACGTTGGAGTATCCCGGTCCTTCACGAACAGTCATTGCTTCGATGAGCGTTACTAATTGTTCAGATGGTGGGCTTCGGATATATATCGCTACGAACAAAAAGGCTGATGAAACAAACTACAGTTATATACTGTGTAAATAGGTCAGTACACGAGATCACAGATACGTTATGTATTGTGGGCCCATTGTAAGGTGATAGCTGGCACTCGGTGAAGGTAGAAGACATCGGATGTGATTGAGAAGTATATAATATACTACGTTTTTTCGTGGAAATCGGTGCCATTACCAACCCTTGGTTTTGATCGATTGTTTCAGTGGAGACTTCTACTGATTCGTTTTATAAAGCGGTATCAGAACATCATGATATCCGTGAGTTCAAATCTGACAGTTAGTACTTCAATGACCCAAAAATTTACCGTCTTTATGTATTCACCCCCAAACGTTCTGTGCTCATAACTAGCCACCGAACCGGTTACTTACTCTTATCTATCGGCGACTCAAAATGGAACATGGATTTAATGCCATATGGTGCATTTGCACTTGATCTTCTTGACTATGTAGGTGAAAGAGAACATGTATAGAAAATATATAACTTTCAGTACGGTCTACGAGTTGTTCGTGTGTAACTACGTAAAGCAATCCAGTTTATAGCCAGAGTGACGTGTAGTGTTCGCCAATCCTACGACACTTAACTTTGACTGTTGCAAGTCACCATCTGGGACAGTAGAAGCTTGCGGGGTATGAAAGACGGGTGAGTTAATGTGAAGATATTCCAGAATTTGTAATTCCTTCGTTAGATGGAGCTGTACTAGTCTTGGAGTCGAAGCTCCTCTCCTTGGAATGATGTACTATTTAGTTCATGTACCAGTGTCAGTGGAGAAGATTTTGTTCAGCATCATTTACAGTAGTGAGTAGTCATTCTTATTGATGCGTTGCCTAGAAGCGTGTGACAAAGACCCGAGCATATGTTGTGGCAGTGTTTGTGGCTAAAGGTCATATCAAACAATGAACAAGGTAATGTACTGTTGACACCGACACTAACGTTGCTGACACAGCTGAAACGGCTGACCATGTCACGGGTTCCCTAACAGGCACTGTGTAGGGCGGTCCTTGTCAGGCGTTGGATTAAACCTTAATCACATAGGTATAGCTGTTTTTATAGTTCACATTAGCTTTTGAGAAGTGGGTGAAAGAGTTGTCAATGTCAGGACACGTTACATATTGGATACGTCATGTCAGAGGAACAATTGACCCGACCGCATGCATAAAAAGTTTAGTAGGGTATACAAGAAACCTGTACAGACGAACGCATTGGAGATTTGGTGATGCGCTTACCATGAAGTTTCGACTGACCAGAAGGCGAACTGCCCATTTTGGATGAGGTCATTCAAACCCCTGCACTTTTCCCTCAGCACAGTTATCAAACAACTGACTTTATCTGTCCACAGGCTCAAAATTTCTCGAGGTCTGTCTTACGCTGGAGATAATTACTCTTCTGACTGATCGAGAGTCAGTTGCCAAGGTGACAGACTTACCGTGATTCCGTTAATTGACTCGGTTCCTAGCGTAACGTGTCAGTTTTTAATGTAAAAGATGTGATCCTGCGTCACCGGACAAATTGGTAACGTTCAGTACATGCCTGTAACCACAAATGTACAATCCAGTAAAACCGAGGTATTCTTCTGGCCCTCAGGAAAGCTGTACTTTCACTTGCCTATTTTCATCTTGCTTGTTCCCCTTATAGAAGCACCCGATAGAATGACAGAGTTCCCAGCAGTGATAATGAGTATCACTTGGAAAGAGAGTCAGATCAAAGTGTATTTATTCGACTACCGTTGAGCAGACGGGGATAAACAATTTTAGCCTGGTCACCTACTATTATTAACGTGACGGTCAGGCTTGGGCGCTGCATTGTTCTGAGGGGCCTTGATGATTACTGCTTTCACCCTTCCAGATATAACAATGTCGAAAATCCTCACGATAACAACCAGACGAAAAGCAGCTATAGTTACGAGATTGTACACCACACAACTGACTGCGTAGAAGTAAAGAGTGAGGCAGGATGCTATTGGCATACATTCTATTTGTAACAGCGAGGTTCTCTGTACATGAATGGAGAACATTAGGAAAGAAGCATTCAAATCAAGAGCACTTCGATCGTCAAACGGTTACCCCTGACCATCGGCATAATAATCGACGTGGCCGAAAAACTTGGTCTCTCTAAGTATCTTGAAGTAGCTTTACATGCGTCTACTTTAGGTGGCAGCAACAAAAGCCAGACATCAATGCTCCACTTACTGCTTCCAAAACTCGGGAAGGCCTTCAAAGTTAGATAGTCAGATACTTAAGTGAATAACTCCATCCATGTTTGCGGAGCCAGAAGCTTCTGGTTGAGGCATCCAAACCAACTGCCGTAAACGGCATGGACGACCAGGATGTATTCGAATATACCACTGCTTTAACAGACCAGTCCCTCTTTGTTCTTAATTAGCCACTCTGTAAACCAAGTTAACCGATAAACACTGACACTTTCAATGTTGGTACTCTCCGGTAAATAGGTCAGTAAGATACTCTAACAAGCACCTCCTCAAATTCCAAAATGTATGTGTATTATGGCTCCGAGATGCGCTTTCTTGAACTTAACGTGACCATTTACATGAAATAGCCCTTGGCTACTTCTAAGAATCAGCGGTTATTTCTCAGGGTCTGAATGACGGTGAAGCTGAATCCCTAGGTGAACGTGGAGTGGATGCTGTACTGAGGAGTAATGCAGAGCACAGTTTCATTGGCTAGGTGCCAGTGGATAGTCAATTGCGTGTCTTCAAACTTAGAACCCCGGTCAAAATCAGTGGTCATAGTCCAGTACGGCATTGTTTATTTGTTATATGCGCATATGCGCCAATAGACGATAAGCCAAATACTGACGATAACCTCTGGTTTGAGGCCCTCTACATACTTCTGAGAAGACGTAATCACTCGAAACTCACTGAACTAGGTTGTGATAAAAACGCACATCTTGGTCGCCTTACTCCAAAACGGAAGCACAAAGGTTAAATTACAATGGGCGATAGTTTTTCAATACTCTCTGGAATACCTCAGTGCAGCGGTGGGTAATGTTCAAAATCCCGCAGCTACCAGTTTAGGGACAACACGAGCGACCGGATGAGCCATCGCACAGCGAAATCGAACGAACGGACGAGGAATGGGAGACAGAAACCCCGACTGAATATGTCAGCCACACATAAACTAGGGTGAAGTGCAATTGCGGTTCACGAATGAGAGCGGGCGGGTGGCGTGGAAACGAGCGAGTGGAACAGTGAAGATGTTGCTCTACTGAACGACTTTTTGTTACAATATGCGTGAAGTTCGGGCGTGACGTACTGACATTGGTGATAAGCTATTACTATTGTTCGCATCTCAGAAACTCTACTCATCGAGTTGTGCATTTCATCACAGATGTCGATGTGTGGAGACCACTGTGTGATTCTATCCTAGACCCAGAATGATCATTAGTTTACCGCCCATCGGTTGTGTCACTCCATTTAAGCGTTTTTCTCATTCAGCTCACACCCGTCTGTTCTTTTGCACAGGTTTGTTTCGTCGCTGGTTTAGAGACCATTTGCTCTCAGCTGCAAAGTGCTCGATTGAAAGTTAAACGAAAAGGGCTTAAGAAGCGTTTATCAGACAAAACTGCCCGGATCACAACACTGAAGTGATCCAAAAGAATGTTAGATAAAAATCTCCTCTGCTATGCTAATCTCTTGTCAAGAGATCTAGTCCATATGAAAACCGTAAATATGACAGAAGCGGGATTCTGCTGATCCAGCAGAATTTATGAATAAGTGTCGATAAAGCCACCTGACTCTGAATACAAAAAGTTCGCCATGAACTAGAAAACAAGCTTACAGATATTCAATGTAAAATCAGTAATGTGTATGTGGTTGAATGAGTCGATGTTGAGATAAAGACATCCTTTTATCAGATATTAGTCAAGTACAGTTTGCTCTCATGCGTGGTTTCACTGACAGTCGGCGAGATGTTAACGACACTATGTGAGAAAAAGATGGCTCACAAATCTACAGCTGTTCGCGGCGACTCGAGTGATTTGAATAACAGTGCAACTGGCCTAGGCTGGCTCATTCAGCTGTGGATTATGGGCATTGTCTGGTAGGTGATGACATTTCAGTCGATGCCCTGCCGGAAAATAAAGTGGCTTCGCAGGCTAAGTTACTGGAATTTAATGAAGTCCCACTTCCGGACCTTCTTTCTCCAGCGCTTTTCAAAGATGATGGTGAAAGATTAATGTCTGAGCTGACCACACTCCTTCGCTTACATGGGAGACTGAAGAAGAACCTCATGGTTAATGCTAATCAGTAGTCATTTCCAGCTTCGATAAAGGTGTCAGGACACTAAATGACAACCACAGAGGTGTTAGCATTTTCTCTATCACTCTCAATCTATTCATGGGCACAACTTCATGAAGCACTGACAACCTGTAACCGTAGGCTGTACTAACAGTGGCTCCGTTTTGCCTTTTGTTTGGATGTATCCAAAATACAAAACTGACGAAACTTTTTTAGTCGCATATGGATAGAAACCTCAGAGTTGTAGAGGAAATTTACCACAGCATCAAACGGTTGGCTCCTGCAGTTCAGTAGTGAACATACTACTTACGATAGAAGTTGCAGAACTCACCATAGCACTTGTGACGGAAGGGATGTCCCAACATTGAAGTCTTTTTCACCTGTTTTTTATAGAAGAACTAAAGCATCTTTTCATTTTGTACAAACGGTGATGTTGTATAATGCAGTTTATGGTCTGATGGGCAACCTCGTGGCATTTGTGGAAATTGAAGCTATGATGTGATTTTATGATAAGTTAATAGCTACCTGTCTAAGAGCATCATCGCATTTAATTTTTCCTTTCAAGCGAAAACAAGGGCCAAGCGGTCTTCCTGAATTAACAAACTGAATGTCGTTTTCTCTCTCTCTTTCAGCTGAATGGGAATAATTCACAAAAGACTATGCATGACTCGCTGATCTTCCTATACCCAAACGATGAGTTCACGGACGGAGAGGGTTCCTGCAGTACTAATCCGACGATTCGCCGAAGTTTACTAACCCCTACATCTTTCAGTAGTTCATTACAGTTTAGTGTATCTCAAAAACTACTGAATGAAAAACGTAGTGACACGAACACTTCGGAGAAGAATGCAACAACGGGCAAGTTCATTCAAATCCAATATTACTTGTCGTTAGATATTTCTAAAAACACTCCACAAACAGTTTGTCAAGGAAGTCTCATTAGAAATTAACCGTACAGTAAGACAGACGAAACATTACGTTTATCACGTGGTAAAACTAAATAAGCCTCTGATAACCTAGCGTTCATAACAGATAATGAGCGATTAGTCTGACAATATAATTGATGAAAGAGTGTTACTCAAAAGCAAATGAGGCTAACTCTTTAGACATGACAATTCTGTTAGAAAATTTATGACCATAGACGTACTGATAAACAAGCCCAACCCGCAATAACTTTCACTGTTCACTTCCTAGCCGCTAACCGAGACAACGCTGAAGTCTAGCAGTCAAACGGGTTAGTTAAAATGTCTGTCTTAACGGCATTTATGTGAGTAAATACAAGCAGTGCTCAGTTTATACAACCAGAAGTTGCCGACCATTCAGTAGCAGAATATCAGGGGATATCGGTTTTCATATAGATTGAACAACACCCACAATTAATCACAGCTGTCGCATTCCCGTGGACTTTCCAGTCAGTTCTTTTCGAAAATCAACACACCGGGTATGTGTTTTAATACAACCTCAAACAAAAACACTGATTTTTGCATAACACCTTCCCTGGGACGTCAAAACCATCAATGTTAATTTCATATGTGAGAAACATCATTTCGTTCCAGGGTGCACTGCAATATTTCTCCTTGTATTTCTTCACGATCTCCTCAACATATGAATGCGTGCCTCTAAATGACTACTGACTAGTAGTACACTACCACCTCATCCAATCAAGTGAAACTTGGTTGTGAGACAAAAAAATGGATATTCAGTGTAAACCAAACAGAAGGAATTGTATGCAGTGAATCAGGCTCGTGGTCATGACAACTTTACTACCAGGGAGGTTAAAATACAGTCCACAAGTCTTGCTATACAACTGAATGCATCGTCTTATAGAGAAAATATCACTCAAAATGTTTCCGGAAAACAGTTTAGTTGATGGTTTCATAGCCTTGTACATGAGATGAAAGGATAGAATTTCTGTGCATTCCTGTAACTGCCCTGACGGAGGAATAAAATGTGTTGACGTTTCGTGATTGAATAGAAGAACAGTTTGTTTGTAGCAGAAAAATGAACTTAACTCCGATTTGTAACAAATCATCACCAAACGTTTAGATATATGTAAACATCATATTGTATAGCCACCAAACACATGCATAAAGACTTAACAAACTATCTGCAGTCTCATTCAGACGAACAGATTGTGTGACTCACGAGAGTTCATTAGGAAGGTGACCACAAGGTCCGAAGTATCAACTGACTGTTGGATAGTTACCAATCGAACAGAGCTTAGAATGTCACAACTAGGTCAGCCTTGACCAGTGAGTTACTTAGTCCTATCCTGAGTGAGTAGAAACGTTTTGCAGAACACCAGACTGTTACTTCGAAAACCCGGTATAAGGAAACGATCACATGGTAATTCGCTTCTGGTTTGACTGATTCACAGTACAGTAACCTCTGTAATGTAGCTAGCGATTGAAATGTTTGTTCAGAGCAGATCTGCTCAAATAACATGTCAATTGTGTTTCATTCCAGAAGTGAATTTGTTCTTGTATATGGGTGTATTTGTTTCTTTGTTTGGTTTTCCGTGGACTTTTAATTTTTAAATAGACTTTCCAACAGGTAGTATCAAGTTTCCAACTACATATTTTAAAAACTTGATAGTAAGGAGCTTAGAAGCGAATTAACACTTCACGTGATTTTCGTGTTACACTCAATAGACAATACAAGGATGACCATACTGACACTAGAACAAACAAAAGGTATGCAATCAAACGACGCCTATCGAAAATCAATGACATCACTTACTACAAAAGCAGTAACCAGGACATCATCACAACCCAGAGCCCAATGGGTTCAAAGTTTGGTCGCGTTCTTCAACCGACAAACTCAACCGAATTCCGATCAACAACTGCCTGTAGAACAAAGCAAAATTCCACCATCTAAAACAATTCAAACTATAACGAAACGGGCGAACGTAGTTGGTCCTACAGAGCCCACTTCTGACAATAAGAGTCGCAATAGCTCCGATGCGAACACCCCGGTGAAAGAGATCACGATTGGTTCAATACGTTCTAATCCATCATCTTCAGGTTTCAATAAAGATGGGGATCAATCTGTTACGATCGATGGACAGCCGATAGTGGATAAGCCCGGGACAGACCTGCTAGAGAATTCATTGCCAGTGACATCAGATGAACCATCCAAGAATGTAACTCCTTGCAATAGTCCTGCTACCCAAAGAAGTATCAGCAAAGCAGTGCAAGTGGACGCTTTGATAATCTGGTCTCCCCCCATTTTGGTTGCGCAACAGACGACTGAATTATCTGGCCCGGAAAATTTGAATTCACGTCCACAAAGTCCGAAGCAGGATATGCAACAGAGTGTGGAGCGTGATAATGAAAATCTACGGATAGCAAACCAAAATTGCACCGGTGAACAGTTTGAGACTAACTCTAACTCAGGTAAAAGTATTTGTGGCTGCAATAACATGGTAAATGTCTTACGATTAGCGAATCAATATCTTTCAACCTGTAATGAACTGGCTGTGGCCCTTCGAAACACAAAACGTGAATCGCCACTAACACGGTATTTTCGTTTGGTTGCGTGCAGAAATTTAATCAATCAAACAATCTGAATGGTTCTATCTTTGTACAGCTATTAACGTGAGAAAAGTACACAAACAGACTGGAGTTAAGTGCATGAAATTCCGTGCCTCAGTGAATGTTTTTAAACCAACCGAGGTCTAGAACAAAAGGAATAAGGCTAAGGCCGTGGTGTACTTCAAGAAAACACAAACGACAAATTCTTATACCTAATCATATGTTGAGTGGAAAGCCTCACAGTTTATGCAGAAGAAACCCCGTATATTTGTTTCAACAACAGCAAAACAGATTGCTTGTTATGGGTACTTAACAGCCAAGAACGTGAAACACTCGGCGATTAAAAAAAACCAGGTCAACAAGTCAGTTTATGAGTCACGAAAAGCAGTTTCAGTTGTCTGTATCATCAAGGTGCACAGCAACATATACCTTGTGATTTTGGTATTCTGTCGAGCTTTGCACTGAGGTTGCAAACACTGTATCAGATAAATGGTTGACTAACCTCGACGCTTAAACATCTATGCACCAATGACATCATTTCGTTCAGTAGAGAACTATGTTTAAACTAAATTTCAAACGTTGGAAAACCAAACAGCAAGCTCTCTAACTGAACTACGAATTGCATAATTGTTCGCAAAATTCAAAGATAAATTTAAGAATAAGCATTAAAATGAACAAAAACAAAGCGAAACCAGGAGATCATGAAACTAATGACTCACAAACAGAGTAACATCCACCTACCCGAATTTATCCATTCACTCGATCGATAAACTCTAGAGAACCATGCTTCAGATTCATTACAATTCCAACTGGGTGAAATATCACCGGAGAACTGTACGTTTGGGTCCAGGGGTACAGTTGGTCATGTGGATTGCGTTACAGAATGGGGAAATGAATGGGACAAGTTAGGGGTCCGGAAAGTACTGTTTTCCCTACGGCTTTTTCAGTGTACTTCTTGTACACTCTCAAACAGGATTCGACAATAAAATAACCAATTAGGTCCGCTCAATGACGTTGTAATCGGTCAAAAGTGGTATTCAGCTGTTAAAAGTAGGAGGTGTTTTTAAGTCTAAGAAAACTACAGCTGAACAATACGATGAACGGATGTGTGTTCAGCTGTCAGTAAGTCAGACGTGAGGTGACGACTGACAACTCGAGCATTTAAAATCAAGTCCAATGACGTTCATGGAATAACTACTTTTATGAGAGAACAAATGTATATTATGACATAATGTATCTCCCAATTAGTTAAGTGGTAGCTGCCTGAGGATGAGTGCACTCCGAACATAGACCTGTGCTAGCTACTCAGTCACTTATTAATGGGAACTGAAATTCACGAATTGTACACGCATCAACAAGTCACGTCTTCTGATTGTTGAACATAAATAAGCCACGTTGCAACCGTATTAAGTTAGAACTGTGGAGAATAGGTACCACAGACAGCGTAGTCAATTTTAACTTATGTAGACACGGAATAAGAGGGTTGGTGAGACCCTTGAAGAAGAACGGAGTTGGCTGCAACGTGAGTGGATAGGACTTACGAAAAATTCACCTATTAGGTTACTTGTGCTCGGTTAGTTAGCGTAACCCTAGAGCGGTTTATTGGTTTACACAGCTGAAGGCATTACTATGTAAACGAGAAATGCAGTCAATACATTTGTGGTTGGCAAAAGTGGGAGAAATCGTCGAGACTAAATACAGAAGAGAAATGTTATTTGCCAGGGTAAGTCAACAGTTTGTGCACTATATAAAATGGAAGACATCATTACTTAAGATTGCTTCCGTGTCTCAAAAGTTTAACAACATATTAAATGAGTTGGCCCAGTCAGTGACGTGATCTGTCACTGGAAGTGATCATGAAATGGAAGGTATCAAGTTTCGATTTATTCAGCGGAGGCCAGGAGGGTAATCAAATATCTCCATATCAAGATACCTGTTTTTTTCGATGCTTGCGAACTGAACAAGTAGCTTGAGGCATTTGATTCTACCACAATCTCCAAGGTAGGGTCAAAGTGGGTGAGGAGCAGATCCGAAGCAAGCATAGCCTTAACACGATCAAAGGCATTTTGGCATTCAGCAGACCAGTTCCACATTGCATGCTTTCCCAGAAGTTGATTTAGCAGCCCTCGGATCTGGTGCATCGGCAGGTAAGAAGACACTGTAGTAAATCACCAATCCTAGGAATGAACGCAAAGATGAGACAGCATGTGAATGCGGCATTCGATTGATTGCGTCGATATTGGCTGGATCGGGGCGGCGAACATGCTGGTGGATTATAAATTTCAAATACTTGATCGACTGCATAAACATGAATTATTCAGCACGAAGGTGAAATCCAAACTCTCGAATTCGACTGAGGACACGATCATTTTTTTCGTACAAATAATCAGGACCAGTGACCATCACAACGATATCGTCGCGATATATTGTCACTCCAGGGACGTCAGTCAGCATCGTGTCCATGATCTGTTGGAAGATTGCAGGAGCTGATTTCACTCAAAAAGGTAGGTCGCGATATCGGAATAATGCCCGACGAATGTTGACGGTTAGTAGTTTTCTGGAATCCCCGTCGACTTCAACTTGTAGACAGGCTTCGGACAGATCGAGTTTGACAAAACATCTGCCACCGTTGAGCTTTGTAAACAAATCTTCAGGGACTGGAAGAGAATACTGATGGTGCTCCAGTGCAGCGTTTAATCCTGTAGAAAAATCTGCTCACAATCGGATAGGGCCGTTAGCCTTCTTAACAAATACAATAGGGGCTGCCCAAGCAGAGTAATTGACTGGCTGTATAACCCCGGATTTCTGAAGTCTGTCCAACTCTTCGTCCACAAGTGGTAGACCAACATATGGTAAAGGTCGTTTTGACCGGAAAGCAGGTTTGGTATCTGCACCTAGGTTCAATACTGCTTTCGCTTTGGTACACCAACCAAGGTTTTCCTGGAACACATCGGCGAATTTGTTTATCAACTTCTCTGTCAGGTTTCGACGAAGGCGATCCGGTTTCTGATCGGCACTTTCATATTTTTTGCACAACTGGTTGAGTGACATTTCCAACAGTTTCAGACGCTCAACCCAATCCAATCCCAGAAGATTCAATTTCGAATGCTCGGTAAAATAAACCGTGCTACGTGTATGGACATCACCGTATTCAATATCACAGTCTAACTCACCAATCAGCGCCAGTTTTTCTCCAGATGTGTTCTGAGTTGAATGTTCTGTTTTCTTGTACACCGGACAGCCAATGTTCTTCCACGTTCGTCGCATGATCAGCTTGATGTCAGAACCAGTGTCTAGCTGTAGGCGTGCCGGACTGCCGTTAACTCTCACCGAAACGTACTTTCGGCGTGCAACAAAGCTAGGGTTGAAGGTGGTCAGAACGGGTTTTGGCTTTACACCCTGTTTCTTCGGTTTCTTTCGATGGTTCCCTGAAGGCGACGCAGAATTCTGAGTGTCAGGGTTGATCGGTAACACGTCTACTTGTGCGCAAATCGATTGCATTTTTGACATTTGTGGTGCTTGAATGGACAGAACCGCACGTAATGCCAATCACCGCACTGCCAGCATGTATTTGGGGCTTCGATAAGGGCTCTGCACCTTGCCTCTCAATTCCTCGGTTGCATGGCCGCTGCGAAACAGCATGAACTGCAAGTAACCCCGACTGTTCAATCATGGTTGTGTCATGTTTCAGATTGATCAACCGTTGGCACTACGCCATCACAGATGCCGAAGTTATATCAGCATCTTGTTAAATCTTGTTCAAAAGTCTGGTATGAATGTTAGCATCTTGGGTGGACTGTAGACTGCAAACGAATATCAGACACTTGAATTGATTCTCTATCAATGTCTTCTTGAATTTTTCACATTCTCTGTTGACTGTACTCGCGTAAGTGACAAGATTTGCGTGTTCACTTCTCACCAACTTGAGACATTGATACCGGATGTTGAACAAGGATGACTGCTCTCCGAAAATATTTGTCAGCATCTTCAGTGTTTCCTCGAAAGTAAGATCACGAGATTTCTTTGACAGAATGAACTCAGTACACCTCGAATGTTCTGTCGTACTGAGTTTGCGAAGAAGTGCTCGCATTTTTCCCGCACCATCCACGTCATTCAACTCCATTCGGATAAAAAATCTCCGTATCGGCTGAACCAAGATTCGAATGTCACTCCGAAATCAGCATCATAAACAAATTAATTGATGCTGTTCGTGATAGCGTCCACGGTTGAACCGGGTTTGACGTTTGGATTTGCTGACATCATAGATAAGTTGCGCGTTAATGTTTCGGTTAAGTTCAGCTGAGCCGCATCGAATTGTGCCTGTTGATGCTGCAGGACCAGTTTCATTTTTTCCACTGAGATTGTCATTTTCCGCGTAGGTTACGTGTGCAGTACCCGAAGGCGCCAGTTATTGTATGGTCACCTTGGTTACGTGCTCAGTCGTTCGACCCAAAACCGAGAAAATCAGAAGAGACGAGGCCGCACTGTTTATTGGACGAGCGAAACGGGACAAAACTAGGCCACAGAAGCCCTAAATTTATAGGACAAAAAGATTAATATAGATGGCCGACAGACAGAGCGAATCAAATTAAACAGTCATATATGGCAGTCAGGATATCAGCCCAATTCACGGTACAGGAGGCATCAGAAGGCAACGCGAGAAAAAACACCGTCCAGATAGCGCACAGACGTTCGACCGCACACCTGCAATCTGATTGGTTGAGTGAGACCATACCACCACCTACAACCATACCATCCGAGCTGGGCCTGCTGATCGATGTGGCGTGACGCGTCCTGGTTGTCTCTTTAGGAGATGCGCCTTCTAACACTTGCCGTAACCTGAATTTGTGTTGTAGCCCAACTTTCTAAGAGGTATTCGCAAACTCTACATTAAGTCCACATCCGGATAGACCGATTAATTCGAGTTGAATATCTAACCACCTTCGCTTGTGACTGTTGCATGCTTATCGGTAATTGTGGTGACATTTAATTGAGTGGTCGTCACCAAGGCTCGCGATTTTCGTTGGAATGTCGTAAGTGAAAATGCGTACACAGACAGAACACGTGAACACTGTTGATAGTTTCTTTAAACAGTGCAAAACAAGTACTTAGTTCAACTGAAACATAAGTTCATAGACAACTGCACATTAGAATCAGCAGAATTACGAGTATCAGTGTTGACTGACAATTTTTGTTTTCAATATACAGTCAGGTATACCGAGTGGTAGAACAAAAAGTGAGATATATAACAATTTAGAATACACGGTAGATGCCATCATATCATGTGCAAGCGGTAATTCGTTAATTAGTAACATTGTTGACGATACTGTGCGACGTATCTAATGTATCATTCAAATACTAAGAAAAGTCAACCAATCTATATCCTTCCTACTAGTATTACATCCACTGTGGGTAATGACTGAGTCGCTGGATGTCACCGTTGACTGTCTGAGATAATCTTGTCATGACAGTCAATCACCTAGCTAAGTTGGTGAACACTGAACATATAATGATGTGAATGAGTGGTCAGTGGAATCCTAATGTAAAGTTTGCAGGCTCTGGACGTAATTTTGTGGCTCAACTGGTATGACAAATGCGACGTACGAGATTACGGCTCCTGCTGCTGGTTCGAATCTAGCCGAAGCCCGGGTTTTTCTTAAATCGATCTCTTCATAGTTGAACAACCCACTATTCTACCCGCTTGTAATAGTCAGCGAGTTTAAAGACTTCCAACCTTTACAGTTTTGACCTTGCTTCGAAGGGAAGACAATTTCTTTAACTAGTATTTACTAACGTAAAAGCAGTCAAAAATAATTTATTGGGATATGACGGCAAAAAAACGAGTTAGACGATCATTCAAAACTGGTTTCTGTAGAATGGAGTATTTTCGGTCAAAAGTATCTACCTAAATGTTTGGAAATATTAGAGATTACTGAGATTACATTGACATCTTTAGCACGGACTCTGCCTCAGGTGGTCGGCTAATCCTGTGGTTGATAGACATTAACGTTAAAGGTCATTTGTTTCTGACTGTCAGTATCAGTATCGACTGAACTGATAGCTCAGAGCGCTTGGCTTCCAAGTTGCGCCTTATTTCTCTCAAAGTTTTAACGTCATCATGTGAACTACAGCATCGTGTTAATTGGGTTTTGTCTGCCTTGCATTTTGTGTTGAACACAAGTGATTTTAGAATACGTTCACGTTATGGGTGCATAATGGACTTACGTTAAGAAATAATTGGTTCTCCACTAAAAACCACTGCCAACCAGTACACTGATTACTTTTTACTGTCGTATTCAGTATGGAAACGTTTATCCATCCTTACTTAAGGGAATAGTGCATTTCTCAACTAAAAAACTAGTGAGAAAGTATAAAAGCACAAAGCTGAACCACCGACGGAGAAGTCCAACGCTCACCGACTAAAGAAAACAATGAATGTAATTCTTATGAATAGTATAGCAGATTTTAGAATTTAGCAGGGGACTGACTGTGAAAAATCTAGGCTTCGGTTCGATTCAAACCAGCAATAAAAACAGCGTGCCCAAACACGACAAGAGCTCTACCAGTTGGCCTACGGGACCACGCTGGGAACTCGGAACTTTACATTTGGATTCAGTCACCTATCAAATCTACTGTGTCATATGTAATTTATCAAATGAACCAGCGAGCATACTGTCCAAGTAGGATTTCTCAACATTTCTGAGCTCACGGCGTGGCCTCGTAGCTCAGCTGGTAGGGTGCTTGCAGAGTTTGGGCATTTTGTTAAGGTCGCTGGTTCGATTTCATCCGAAGTCTAATTTTTTGCAATTGGGTCTTGTCTAAGCAATGAATGTCTCATTCTGTTGTGCTCTAGCTCACAATACAGAGAATAAAGAGTATAGCATAACCACAAAAGATAAGCAAACCTCGAAGCTACTGATTAAATTAATTCGCTTCATATTTTCGCCATTTCATCGATTATTCTATTATTTAACTAATCCTATGTCAGATATTATTCTTCTACTGATCTGGATGGCAGTGGTGAACAAGCGATGTAATCCCAGATGATTGGCTTTGCTTTTAGCCCCCCAAAGGTACGAACTGAAGCTTGAAAGCTAGGTCATGTAGGTTGCAGCAACACGTTCGCTTACCTGCTGAACCAGACGAGCAGGAAGGTATAGAGAGGAATGTTTGAATAGCATAAGTAAAATATCAGTTATCCATAGGTTGACGCGTTCATCATGGCAAGCGTAAAGAGAGGCGCAGGCAGTGGTGACAATAGAATCCGAATAGGTTTAATTGTACTGTCAGTTATGGAAGTCCTAGAAACATCTATTTTGTAATCATGGTGTCCATTTCCATTAGCAGACAACGACAGCCATAACTAGCTACAAGATGCGATGAAAGTGGAGACAGTTATCCAGCGGGGTTTCACTGAGTAACGTGACGGATCAGCCCGATCAGTTCAGACAAACGAACTACGCTGGTCAATTAACTCAGTTTTCTCAGAAGGCTGGAAGTGAAACATTCGCGAAGTTCATTAGTTGAACCAAAAATACGGGGTTTGGTAAAACTTAGAACACTGAATTCTGTTCATAAGTGTGGAAGTCGCGCTGAGAGATGGATGCTAGCATTTCGTCTTACCTCTTCAGTACCAAACAGCAGTAACTGGGACTGCTCATGACTAGTGGGGCGGACTGATGTGTGATAATGTTCTCAAACGGGATGGAGGACACTGTGTTAGAATATTAGGTATACGGGATTTTAATGTTGTCATATAATTGCTTATGTACAGGTGATGCTGACTTGAATTGCGTAATTATGACTACCTTCACAAAATACAAGTGGCGTGGAGTAGGTTTACCAAATATAATAGAGAATGTCAGTTTTGAGTTAAGCAACTGACAAGTCATTTGATTAGTAAAATGTCAATAAGCATTCCTTCTGACTATTTTCTTTGAGGAAGAACTGAAGCTCTTGTTGTTTTGTTAGAACTGGTATAGTAGAGCTCCATTTCCGCCCACCATACAAAGCTGAATATCGCGAAGCCAATAAATGTTATTTTGTACACATGTCAACGTTTAGAGATAACCAGAGTTGCTTCTCAGATCAACCACATGTCATGATTCTGTAGTTGTAAACGTCGTGAATTTAGTTGTAAGATATCCGCACCAAATTTTGTACGAATAAAGTCAAACAGCTTGGGCGTTGTGTCTAACATGTTATTGATAAATGAATTGAGAATTACACAACGTTATGAATTGAATTTAGCTTCACATTCTGTTCCTGACAAAGAACATGTGAACGGCAAATGTCTTAGCAAAGTTTAAGTGGAGAGATAATATGACGGTAAGTTGCATATTAAGACGTCCAGTGAATAATCCAAATCACGATTACAAAACGTTTACAAACAAAAACTGTGCAAGCACTTTTACGTGACACACCCACATGATCAGCTAGTGACAAGTAAAAACGGTGACATTGGACTTTCGTGAGCAAGATGTTTCAGGGACCTAATTGTTAGCAACAAGCTATTGTTCATGGCGTTAATGAGGAACAAAAGTTTTGACCACTTCCTTCTTTGATAGCGGTATGCCTTGCTAGGAATTACTTTGGACAAAACAGTTGGAAGACCATCACTGGTAGATGCTTGTCAGTATCCGTTCGTCAGTACCAAACCAACAGTTTAACGTCTACAGCACTTGGGTGATATGGGTAGAGAAACGAGCAGAAAAGAAAACTTTCAATCATGTGATATGAATGACATTCATGGAAACTAGGTCTACGGCAGCCCGAGGTTCGAAAATAATTGTTTATGTGCACACAACACATGTTTGAATCGGCTTATCGCAATGGCTTCAGCTAATTTTAGGAACTGTGGTCTGGGGTTTTGCACTATGCTAGTGAAGACTGAATTGAACTCCATGTTGTGGCCAGTTAACTGGATATGTCGTCCGATCGACGAAGCTTTGGACTCATGATCCTTTGAGACTACAGTGTTTGGCTGTAAGACCTGTTCGTAAAACTACTTAGGTAAACGTTCCTTCATTCTTGAGATCAATGATCTGTCGGTTCTACCTATGTAACCTTCTCTGCAGTTACATGAAAATTGATATACACAGTGTGATTCGGCGTCAGTAGGTTGATCTACTTTGCTAATAGACAACGACAGCTTGATTTTGTTGCTCCTTTCTTTGTTCATACCCTCCAATTGCTACAGATATTAACATGAAAGTTTTTTTGTTATGTGATACTGATCAGTCAATGTGAACTGCTAGCATCTACAAGTGTTCGTCTTTCAATTGTTTGTTCAAGTTAATTTTTCGCCCTGGCAGTATAAAGTAAACGTAGGGAAACTCACCCAGTTACCGTGTACAGTGTATTTCACTGAAGACTGCATGTGTCAATAAAATGGCCATGCAGCGTAAATATCATCTCAAAGTACGGCCATGTAGTTATCTTTTGTGTCAGTCATGTGGTGTATTTCTCCATTACACATCACAACTTCTGCATCATTGAGTTAATTAATAATGAGTAGTAGGGGATTTTGGTTTTCATATAGACTGAATATCACCCAAAATTGATCGCAGCTGTCGCATTCCCATAAACCTGCCAGTCGGCTCCTTTCCAAAACAACAAGCACTAGACTCGAGTTTCGTTCTCATCAGAGATGCTCATCAGTAGTGCGTATCTTTCCCACTAGCGGGACTAGAACTCCAGCCACGCTGTTCATGAGCAGGTAACCGTGTTTACCACTGCGCCATTGACCTCACATTAGGCACGAGCGTATTATAATTGCAGTTGAACGCTCAACCACTTTCACTTGTGAGTAATGATCAAGTTGCCCGACCGCCTCGAGCGGAGACAGTAACTGTCCTGTCAACTCCAATCAATGATCATTCGACTAGGACTTCTCTCCAAGTTGAAATCATAGGACTCACTGACTTGTTGAACAGTGACAAGGATATGCACTACTAACGAGCAGCTCTAATCAGAACAAAACTCGAGTCTATTGCTTGTTGTTTTTAAAAGGGATCGACTGGAAAGTCTGTGGGAATGCGACAGCTGCGATCAATTATGGGTGATGTTCAATTCATCTGAAATGTATGAAACGCCAAAACTTGAACCTGATTTGTTTTCGATCACGGCTCCCATGATAACATATATTTAGTTGATGGTAAATTTATTACTCAATCGAACATTACTAAACGTATTTTGTTTAAATTTTTTAACAGCCAGTTTTAACTCAATCAGAACGAGTACAAAACAGCTGGAAGGTCACGAAAAGACGTCATTGGATAAACCTTCCCACCAAACAATGCGCTATTACCATTCTCAATCTGCTGACTATGTTATACAGGTTTCGTCAGACAAAACTCCTGTTAAGTCCAGACCAGAGTGGGTAAACAGGGTAACCGCTTTTTTCACCAGACCGTCTGGTTCGTCATATAATAAACGATCATATATTAGACGACTCAGCGCCCCAGCTTTCACGCAAACCTCTGAGGTCACCAAACCAGTTAACATGGCTGATAACGTGGAGGTAACGGTCGTCAAAAACATTGTTGGAAATGTTGTTGAACAAGTCAGTCAGCCGCAAGAAGATAAGTCATTGTTGCGCAATAGCTCAGTTTCGAAAGACACC
The DNA here is from genome assembly GCA_013368495.1 of Paragonimus heterotremus. Classification (NCBI taxonomy): domain Eukaryota; kingdom Metazoa; phylum Platyhelminthes; class Trematoda; order Plagiorchiida; family Troglotrematidae; genus Paragonimus; species Paragonimus heterotremus. Next base: position 27,561 of record LUCH01003472.1, read on the forward strand.
ATAGACATTAGAGCTGGGGCTAGGAACAACCACCCACGTAGTTCATTATCCTACTTGGAACTTCAGCAGGCAACGGGATCAGAAATATGCTCCAAACGGACGGAAAAAGAATTTGTTGAACCAAAAGCAAACTGTGTGGAAAATGACCTGATTAAAAATTATTCTTCTCCGGTACTAAATGAAAACCAAAAACCGAATGAAATTTCCCGTAAGGTTTCCACAGCGGACTGCTTGAAAGCTGAAGACACCTGCAAACAGAATGCCTTTAAACATGACATCAGCTGTATTTCGGTATCCCCAAAGACAGAACCAAGTAGGCTTGGTGCTTCCCCAAAATATGGAGCATCACAACGTAATTCCGTTCCAACAGTCACAAAATCATCACCGGACTCACATGCCTGTTCTGTTCAACCTATCAAAACCGGAGCTGAACAAGAACTTCCTATCAGACGTAGGCCAACGTTTGATGCCAATCTTCTCATTACCAATGAGAAACAAACTTCAAAATTGGAGAAGATAGAACAGAAACCTGATGAAAACGTCAAGAACATGGACCACATTGACTTGAACCTTAGTAAATCTAACAATTCTTTGTCTACTTCAAAGCACCTCGAGGCCACTTCCAAGTTGACTGAATCAAGTGGATTGAAAAATCAAGGAGGAACATCCTTCCGGGACTCGTTAAAGAATTTACCAAGCATCCTCTTAGCAACAGAACCTGATGAAGGTCAGTGGCTTTTCACGCCTGTTTACAGTAAGCATGAACAGTATGTCTAGCAGATAAATAGTTCAGAGCTCTAAATGTGCTGTGATACTTTCAGTAAACTCAGAAAAACTTGCATGCTAAACATTTGACAACTTACGTAATCGAATAGGTTCTCAAGCACAAACACGTAGCAACCTGTACAGCAACTTTTGTTGACCAACACAACTTACCAAGTGTGCCTGTACCCTCGTTAAAGGACCCGTTGTCATTATCTGTCATGGACATTAAAGTGATAGTCTACTGATCGTTATCAAACAGACATTTATCATTTGGTTACTCGAGCATCATCAACTCCTAACCGCCGTTTAATTCAGTACCATGCAAACAATAGACCACAGTGGCTACCTGCAAAACCGTAGACAGCTGATTCACTTTCCTTAGACCTCAACAGTACCGCGTATGCCACAGAACTAAACGCAAGGGTTAGAATGATGACCCAGACGATGATCCTTTAGAACACTTAGTCACAATCAATGAGAATGCGCAAATGTATTTCATTTATTTCATTTGTATTTCTCCCAGTGAAACGCAAGAAAGTTTCCATCATTTTGCTTGTGATTAGCAGGAATACATACTTGCAAAACCTCTGTTAATTTCATTGTGGACTCCACTGGATATACACAAGCTAACGGATTATCTTATTCAGTTAAGCAGGTGCAAAATCTGCAGAAAATAATCCGACATTAGGCTGTCAGGATGATCCACTTAAAAATGTTCGCACGAAACACTAAGAGTAAAGTTGGAGTTCAAAAGATTATAGTGGAACAACTGACATAAACAAAGTTGAGCGCACTACCTTATCCAAATAGGGAAATCACGTGACATCGCTAGTATCTGTGTTACTGTACTCTCTGGCTGGAGTGTTTTTATCTCATCTTATAAACTTCAATTCCCCCGTGACTAACGCCACTCTTTCAGAGGCTGTGATAACAATACATAGAACCACTCAGAAGAAGTTTGTGTTCGGACTACCATAAAATCATTTAATGTCTGGACTACAAGAATAGATTGGATCGGGTTAATCTACTCGACCTGTGGGACGAGCTGAGATACATACGTAGGCTGGCCAACTAGCTAATCTGTTTTGTTACATACATTC
>LUCH01003472.1:38970-54741 GCA_013368495.1 Paragonimus heterotremus
GCTTGTGTCAGGTTGCTCTTCGGGCTACTGAAACCTGAATGAGCATTATCGGAGCTCAACCATATTACATGCTATAAGACGATCAGAATAAACCTCTTGACTTATCAACCGCCAGAAAAAATTCGACCCATCAGACTCTGAGACGCATATTTCCGGCAACAACGCTACCCCATTATATCCGTCTTGATGAAATTGGACTTAAAAGGCACTGTCTGCTTCTGGTCATTTCGCGTCTATGCATTCACCAGGTTGTTGTTATGCAAAGGCATAGAGTGATCGGACGACTAGAAGTTTACGGAAACGATTCAAGGTTAAACGTTGATTGCAAATGGTTTTATGTTTTTTGAGGCATATATAATCATACATCTAGTGAAAACTAAGCTTGCTATAAATATGGTGTATAAGGAATACCATAGCAGTACTTTTAAACGTTTCAGAGTTGATGTGTTAACCAGGTTAGATTGAACACCTTGATTGGTACCATTAGTGAAGTGTTGCATTGGCTGGTTACGAAATCGCACTATCTAAAATGTAGTCCGTCTGACATTATATCGTTTTGTAGAACTTTTGTAAACTGTTTCTGCTTAATGAAAGCTTTAATTCTCCTGAAACTCCGAATGTCACTCTACACGTGAACAGATCTCCAACTACTTCAAATCCCAAATGTAGCCATCCTAGTCTGACACGTACATGATCATTTCTCATTCAGCTATAAGCCCACCGGTTCGGAAAACCAAGCCTACTGTTAACAATGGTATCCGCACATAACCCTCAGTAGTCATTTTCGTTTGTGAGTGACATTCAGTATTCCAATGCAATCTGGCTTATAACCCTACTTAACAAAACTTCCATACTGTACTTTACACCAACTCAAAAACAGCATCGATATGTGCTCATCCAGACAACCACAAATATCCGTCGTCACTCCAACGCCAACTCTTCTTTTCGCAACTCCTGATTTACGTTTAAACTTATCAGTATCCAGCCGGCTTGGTATCCAGTGCGCTATAACAACTTGGTAATCCGTTTACCTGATTTTTCCGTTCCAGACCAACTAGTAGTCTTTGTTATGAGCAAGTTCTGGCTCTTAGGGTCTGCAATAAACCATTATTCTGAATGATGAGACGATGCCTGATTTCCGTTGGTCTGTTGACGAGCTTGTCCTTCATCGTTTAAGTGTCTCCACGTTGGTCAACCTTTTTTGCTTGCTACCGAATGACTTACTGCTTTGGGAATCTGCAATCAGTCTATACGTGTGATGTAAGTGTTCAGCTGTATTTGTTCACTGTGTGTACGACTAGAGGTTATGAACCAAGTAGGCATGACTACTAGGTAATACTAGGCTTGTGAACGCGCAGCTCAGCAGACGTTCGGACATTTTTTTAGATGACCTAATATGTGTCAGCAATCAACCAGTTGAGCGAGAATGTAAGAAATCGATTTATATCAACCACTTCCCTGATTATTTATCACTAGCCAACTAGTCGTTCTATGTCTGAATATTTTTTCATGCCCTTAGAGTCCCCGGTGGAGCTCTGTTTGAACGAATCAGTGAGGAGGGTACACTGGACGAATGCATCGCTGCAAAAATAATCCGACAACTTCTCAAAGGATTGAAACATCTGAAAAATTGTCGGGTTCTTCACTGTGATTTAAAGCCAGAAAATTTGATGTTGTGTAAGCCACGGGGCTATGCTTTGAAAATAATCGATTTCGGTCTGGCTTGTTTCTACGACAAATCTTTACCACCTCGTAAACCGGCTGGAACACTTACCTATTTGGCACCAGAAACTCAGAACTTTGATCCACAATCCTATGCAACAGATTTATGGAGCGTTGCTGTGATAGCTTACGAGATGTGAGTCAGTGATGAAATATTCGGGCTTTGTCAGTATTACGACACCCGGAATCATTTTTACCATTTTCACAACAAACTGATCGTTTTTATGCTGTCTTAATTTCTGCTAAGCTCTCAGCGTAGCTTCGTTGTTCATCTGATAGAGTGCTTGTCGCGTTTGAACAGGATGTTACTGTCGCTAGTTCAAATCCAGCCAAAGCCTAGATTTTTCGCCGTTGGGTCTCATCAAACTCATCTGATTTAGTATCATTGCATTTATAAGTCTATCATTACTACAGTTTTACTCCTGTGCAGCTAATCAAATAATTGGCTGCAAACATAAAATGATGTATATACCGATGAATAGCTCCTTATTTGGATTAGAAACGTAGAAGCCGTAAAACAATCGAATATCAATTACTGAAAACGATCACGAATTGTTAGTTATTCCACATTAACATGTAATGCTGCCCTTTTTTAATTACTGTTTCACTTAAAGGGAATTGTGCCAGGCAGCAACTCAATGTTCTTTGTGACAGCTTGTTGAATAGTGTACGTTCTTATTCGATTGGTACCCGGTAGTTCTTTTGAAATTTGACATCCAGGTTCAAATGTACAAAGCAGGTTCTCATACGGTTGGTTGTTTGACAAAACAAACACTCAAAAGCAATTTAATGTAGAGTATTCGAGATGGACTTGATGGACTTGACAAACAGAAATGTGTAAATTTAGTGCTATTTGTGAATGGCAGGATTGTCAGATACGGTACTCACATAGTTGATGTATGACAACAAACCAATCACAGCGTTGTCTGAACTTAACATTTTCTCAATGCTTCCTGTTTTCATGTGGTTACTTATTGTGACTGTTGAAGGGCGCAAACATTCTGCTACAGGTGCTCTCACTTACGGAGCTGATATATAAGCTGAATTGCGATTCTCCTTCCAATACGTTGATATACTCATTGTCTGTGTGTACCAAGTTCACAGCCATAAAAATGGTATGTTTCCCAGAAAGCCATGTTGCAGAACGACAATTATACATTTTTGTTTATTGTCAATAATGTCCAGTCAAATTCATGCTTGTCGTAAAAGCTGAAATCCCGACAATTTTCATTATGGTCACTTAATTCCCAGGCATATCACGAACACATTTGTCACCTGTATCCAACTGAATTTTCTATCGTTTTTTGTGGCTTTCAGTGTTCATTGTGATATGTCACCTACAAAGAGTTAAGTAACTCAACTTAGACAATTAACGTACACTCGTTAGAATGCCCACCTTATATTGGTTGCTTGCTAACCAATCTCGAAGAGGTCATCAGTTCAACCTGCAGTAATCTTTGATTTATTTTTCATGGTTGCTGTTTTGATGAAAATGACGTAGAACTACGCAGATCTGTTGCAATTTTGTGACAGGCTTCTCACTTAAGTACCACATCTAGAGGCCTCGTATATATGCATCAGTGAACAACTCGACAACATTCGTTAGTAACAAATCTCACGGTTGAGCAGTTGTCGAAACTAACATTTCATTTTTTACGGAATATCCTGGTTGTAGCCGCAATTGTGCAGAACTTCGCAATCCGATTCTGATCAAACTCCGAAGAATTACAATAAACAACCACAGTGGAAACGTTGTTAACCGATAAACGACGGCATTATTCGCAAACACTTTTCATTCCATAAAAAAAGATTTGACTGTTTTAGTGACAGTGCACACAATTTCTTTAGTCACTCGACTAAATTCAGACACTTTCCAAATCAAAATGCACGCTTGTACTGTGGGGTTTTTATAGAACGTGATACCTTGAGGATGTCCTGTTACTACACGGACAGGGAAGTGAACGCTCAATGGAAAACGTTCATAGAGTCATTTCAACCCAGTGAGATCAGTACACAGTGAATGTGAAAATAACAACCAATGAAGTTAAAATGATCTCGATCATTTTAATTTGAGATATCTAAATATGAATCAGGGCCACCTAGGGACAGGTCGAGTGACTGAGTTCGAAGTTGAAGGGGGAAAATGATCAACCGTCAATATATTAGCTGGTAGCTCTTCAGAATGAAATTTTGGGAACATTTTGATGGTTGAGCTGAGTTCACAAATGGGTACTGTGTCTCCAATTGAGACGATCGGGCAACCTGGTCATTACTCACAAGCGAAAGTGATTGAGTGTTCACATATGATAATTTGGTCGTGCCTAATTTGAGGTCACTGGCGCAGTGATCCACACGGTTGCCATATGAGAAGCGTGGCCGGAGTTCTAGTATCGGCCATGGCAAGAATATACAATATTTACGAGCTCTAATGAGAACGAAACTCGAGTCTAGTGCTTCTGCCGTCCGAAAGGGGCTGACAGGAAAGTCTATGAGAATGCGACGGCTGCGATCAATTGTGGGTGATGTTCAACGTGAAATAAACCAAATCCCCAACTATTCATCAGTTACCTGAACCGATACAGTCTTGTGATTTATCTAACAAGTGTTGAATTACCTGTAACTGGGGTTCAGTGAAACCTTTGTTGAGACATTACCCTAACCACACAACGCAAAAGCAGTATTCACTACAAGGTACAAATTGGTCATTTACGTGTGCCTCTTTTAGTCACTGTAATCAGCTCACTCAAATTCATGTGCGTAATAGTCCGGTAAGCGGGTACTCAGTTGAACATACTACACAGAACACGTTTTGTAATTACGTTTAACTAGCTTTGCTCGTGATTGTTTCTTCAACTCACACGGTTTTCGGACAGATCCATAGTGAAATAAGTCTAGGAAATCTCCGAGCACCTCTCGTACAGTTTAGTGGTCTTGTTGCTCGTGTTTGTCTAAACCATATTAAGTGATGCCTGTTCAAAAAAGAGGAACTAGGCTAAACTTTGGTCCTCACTAATTATTCACGAGGAATGGGCACATTTTGAGGTATGAACTTGAGTTCTAACTGTTTTGCGTATGCGGTATGCGTCTCAATAACAACCTCACTGAAGTGACACCACGCTCCACATATTAAGTCTGTTGTGCGCGGATGGAACTCCGGTTATCTACTATCGCCAACGACCATCTGTTCTCTTAAGCCAGAAAAAATAAACAGGAATTTTCCCATTCGCACTGAGCCTTTTATATCCTTTATTGTTCGGGTCTCGTCATTTTTAAATACACTTCATCCAAAATTGACTCTGACTCACTCGAAGAAAATCCTTTATTTGTTTCAATTTCCACGACATAGTCTTTCTGGAATCACTCCATTTGAAGTTCCAGCAAATGGAGATCCTGAACGAAAACTTTCCAGTCGAGAAATTTCGCTTAACATTACCAAAGTCACATATTCCTTGGATGAAGACGGAATAGCGGATGCATCTTCTGAAGCAAAGGATTTCATTAAACGTATACTGGTTCGCAATCCCAAGTACGTTTCATATTATGATATCAGTGTTACTGTTGTAAATCTGAATGAGGTGTAGCCAACCCACAGCTCCCAAACATTATTATGTCACCTTCTTGGAAGGCTATTTAGGACGACAGTTTTTTAGTATAACCACTTATAACACTCAACTCGATCAACACTTATAAATTATTTTTCAGAGTCACCTGAGACATGACAAAGGTTTATGGGTTCACCAGACCTTATTCACAAATGTAGACTTGTTTAAGTGTAGTCATGAAAACCAATGACCAACGGTTTGCAGACGTAAAATTTAACCTGATTGAGCAATGTGTTTCAACAACTGTTCGAGCATAATCGTCAAACGAAAACCTGAATTCCGAACGAACTCGACCAATAATTTCTTTTTCACTAAAATATCATTCGAGTCCATGTTTAATCCAGAGTATGGCGTGACAGCACAATGTGTCATGTCCCAAATTCAGATATGTTCGCAAAGGCAGACGGTTATCCAACAGTACTGCGTATAAAAATTGGTCCTGAAATCTTGCATCAAAAATGACAACGTTTCATTATGAAAAGAAATAGCATACAAACGTTGATGGACCTCCAGGTTGATGCGCCTAACATGGGTAGGTCTTTTGTGCTATCCAATTGTCGAGATAACTGTAGTATACCTTGACCATATAACTTGGCCCTCAAGTTCTCGAGCTCACCCTAATTAATCGCACCACCACATGATCGGATTTGAGCCAGTCGACCTGAGAAATTCCTTCGGCGTGGATTATTGACCATCACTAATTGGTCATTGTTCTATGAAGCTACCTGAATGTAATAGGTAGAGCAATCCAAAAAGTGAATATCGAGGGCATAAAGACCTGAAGTGCAAACTTAGCCGGATTCTGGAAACCACTTAAGCAGTAGGTCGAAAGCCACGTGGGGGCCCCAAATCGTAAGAAGTGCGGGAGTTAGCTGTTCAAAGACTGGACATCACCCACATACGACCTTAGTCTTCGCATTTAGATCAACTTCCCAGCCATTTTCCTTCAAAAAGCAGTGCTATAGTCGAATTTCCCTCTTGTTAGAGCTACTCAGTAGTGCATATCCTTGCCACAACCAGAATTAAAAGTCTAATCACCTCTTCATATGACAGCCGTGTTGACCAGTGACCTCGTATTAGGCTGGACTGAAATGTCACAACTGGTCGCGCAGTCAATTTAACAGGTAAGTAATGAGCCTGGCTAAAAAGTTCACAAAAACAGGGAAGGTGCTAGGAACCGTAATTGATTTTCAATTTAGATCAACCAAGATTCCAACTACTGATAAGCAATGGATAAAAGATCCCTAGAAGTAAGTTGCAGATTATCAGATTTTATCAAAGTAGCTCATCGCTTCTGAAATCAACCCAGTTGTGTCCTGTTGTATTTTAACGGTCCCGAATATTCACCAAAAAGTAAAGAGCAATCAAACTGTTGTCTGTATTTTAGTGACCGCCCAACTGTGGAAGAATGTTTGGAACACACATGGATTACCATGCCTGATATGATAAGACCCAATGTGTCCAGAACTTTATCACTTTACAGACATTCTTCTCAAAGAAGACCAAGAAAAGTAAGCAGTTTACCAATATCAGTTTCTGTTGATCATCGATGAGCGTTGTTTTCACTTTGATTTCTTCGTGACCAGCCTAATGTTAATTAGCCTAAAACACAAGTCTGTATCACATCGGGATTGTTGATGCTACGACCGGTGCTTTCTAGTAAGCGAAAACTTAGATACGTTTGTCTGCCAGTGGAACCTAAGCACGGTCTTCCGAGATGAGCTCGGCCGGGATTTTTTCACTGCGTATTAGTGGTTAAGGGACACGTAAGATACTTGCAAGGAGGGTTCACACTATAAAAAAAGGTTTGGTTATTTTGAATTTGTCACCCTGCTTTCATTCTGGACCCATTATCCAGGTTTATCTGCTCACCTTTCGTGATGCGTTCACAAGACTGAGAGAATAGAACCAAACGTTATAAAGTGAGCTACCATACGGTGTTCATCTTCCAACTGAAATAAGTTACCTTAAATGGAACAATGCTTTAGGTGATTTATCTACTCCTCAAATAAGGTGAGCTATCTACTCTTCACATAAGAATTGATTTTGGCAAGCAGAGCCCAACTGTAAATTGATCATCTGACATAAATCATATGATCTTTTATTTCGAATCACCGCAGCAGGAAATGCTACATCTATGTGATTTACAAGCAATCATTTAAATTCCGGACAAGTCAAATCTACCATACCCAACCACCATTTGACTTAATATTTCCGGTACTTTATGACCTCGAACATATGCCCGAAGCAAATATTCAGGACTGTAGGCGGAAGATTCTACCAGCTTGTTTACCAGAAACATCGCAGTAAAGTGTGCTTACGTTTAACTTATCACTGTTGTTACCGCCGAACTGGTGAGATGCGTTTTTGGTATGCATGATACACTAGGACTTTTTACACACATTAACGGTTGTTTGCCTGATTCATGCTTTGATGTGGAAGCCACTGTATGTTCTGTCAATTCTCTTTTTTTAATCCGTCTGTCAAGGGACGAGATGTACACAGACATTTTTAGCGTCCCCTAGTTTATGCTGCTTTTGTGGATCTTATGAATTCTTGAATAGATTAGCATTGATAACATGCTGGCCAATCTGAGTTCACGACGGGTGTTATGTCTAGGATAGATACATACAGGCAAGTATGCTGTCATGCGCATTTATTGTCCTTTGTGTGGCACGTGGTTCAGGCATCTGACACAAGCCTCAGTTCGTGCCGACTTTCCTTTCAAACTGATATGACAGTTAAAGTTTTGTCACATTCAGTACACAGTTTCACACGGATTACCGCGGTCGCATGTTTGTTGAATCTAAAACTCACAAACAGGATTAAGTAAGGTATTCCTTACAGAAAACTTTCCACGGCTGTTATAGGTAAAGTTTCACTAACTGAATTATATAAGTACTTACAACACAAAATGCACGTTAACTGAGAATACTGTCATTGAACGGGGTGCCGATAGAAACCATCCATTCATCAGTGTCGTTTAGCGAGGTAATACCGTTACTGATTGAGTGTTATACATTACTGCTATTTTCTCAAACGTTTTAGTTTTTAAAAGTTTTAGTCATTCAGTGATATAAACTTCGAACTGTGTCTTAAACATTCTATACAATGTGGCCCAACAATTTCTTTTGGGTTATACATTTGCTTCTGTATACTTCAAGGTCAGTCGTCGTTGCAACCTTGGGGATTAAGATGGCCTGATTGACTCGAGCTTAGTTTAAGTGTGCCCTCGCTTAATGATAAACAGCGCCAGCAATAATCCGGTCTTTTTTGATGCCCAATTGAATTCATGTGTATCTACGGATGCCATTCCGTATAATGTAACCGACAACATCAGTCGAATTTTTTCTACAAGAAACATCCTACCTAAAACCCTTGAGACCATTTGAGATCATAACTATTCTAATGTTAAATTTGGTACAATTATCCAAAGTCTGGAGTTCGGCTGCATTTGAATCAGCGGTAGTTCATCTTTTCTGCGACATATGCCTTGCCAGCTGAAGTACAAAGCTGTGTAAACGGCTCAGAAACCTCCCGCATGTACTCGGTTACCTACCTAACTCACTGTGTTATATGGTTCGGGAAGTCGGTTGCCTTGAGGGTTAGTCGGGCATTTAAAAGCCAGAAGCATTACCGTTAAACTTTACAGTAGTATCACTAATGAGAGTTGTGACAAATTTAATGATTTAGTTCTGATGAGATGCGTGAATAACCAACAAAAAGTGTAGGTTTGTCGAAATTGGCTTGTAGAGTAAATACCGCGAAAAGACGCCCAATTCCTTTCTATCATTTCAGAAAAACAAAAATAGATTTCAGTAACGCTGCAAACTCGATCATCTTCGAATTTGTACTAACTTACTGATGTGTGTTTGTCGCTTTGTAGTGTGTTCGAGTCAATCCTGTTTCCAGCATTCTTCCTATAAGTGGAATCAGGCCAACAGCTGCATGGAATGCCTACCATTTTACTTATAACAAGTTTGACCATGTTTACTGTCACCATGAACTGAAGTAACGATAAAGAACCGTGTTGTCGAAAGCCGGGGAGGAAATATCATGACACCACCTCGAGTTGAGCCGTCGTTTGCTTGGCTGAACAAGTGAATTGTGCTGAAAGTGACCTAGACGTCACCAAATCTTGATGCCTTTGTGTTGGTAGAAAAAGTTAGACGGACATAATCAGAAAAGGCCTAGTGTACATCGTGGTCGGCGCAGTCCAGTTAACTGGTTGTTTTTAAGAGTTGTATCACAATGAAGAAGGCTGAATTGTTGAAACGATGGAGTCAATATGGTGAGCCAACTAGTGACCAGAAGTTTCCCGGAGGCAGGCAGGTTCGTCACCGGTATGACATCTTCTACTAGATGCTTTTAACCTGAGGTAGTGCAACAGCGATTCCGACGATAACCTCACGCGATCGCAACACTTGTTGAGTTCACGTCATTTCAAACGAACGGCTCCCTCAAACTGAATAAAACTTTACAAAACAATTATTTGCTCGAAGTGTGGTTAGACGATTACAACGGATTAAGTAAACAGACGAAGGGTGTTTTACTTTTTCTATGCAAAAGACAAACAGAATTTGAATTAGCCAGTGTAATCACGATAATAATGAAGTTCAGTTGCGATAGGGAATTAGTCAGTCAGACTTTTAGCGTTAAACCTGATGTTTGTTGTCCAACTCATTGGGTTGCTCTCATGCTCCCTAGATGTAACGGTGGTTCAGGTTTCTGAGGAGCGTGCAAATGTAGATTCAGCCCAGCTTGCAAATCACTGACATGACCTTTTTTTAACCGTTATCTCTTACCAGTTTTTCTGCACAGTCCTTTGAGCATATGTAACTGGTTCAGTTCACACGGAGTGTATCGAGTATCCTGTATGTATAGTTTTCACTGAAAAGCACAAATCAAAGATGTCATCAAATGTACAGTTAGCTGACCGAGGCGGCCAATTACTGGATGAGTACGGACAAAGAAATCCGTAGAGGTTCACACACCTTGGGAAATGATGTTTCTTGGACAGCATTGACGACGACATAATTTGTGACCAGAATACGCGGTCGAAGGTTGTTGTTGACCATTGTAGTAAACCTGAAGGGGTCTTAATAACACAGGAATCAGATCCCCTTAACGGGATAACATAGCAACATGTGTACATCGGGCAACTCCACGGAACGTAAAATTCAAGTCGGACGAAAACAAAGCCTGAGATAAAACATAGAACGAAACTGTCTGAGGTAACCAACGTATTCACGCGACGGATATTTAATAGCCACCAGATGAGGAACTAGAAATTGATCAGCAAATATATCAATACCTACTACGGTACACTTAGAAGCTAGGTAAATTTTGACGACAAACAGTCTTGTAAATGTACATGATAGCAGAAATAAATCTGATATTAAAACATCAAAGTGAATTTTGTGTTGTAAGCAAAAGTTTAAGCTAGCTGACAGACGGTTTTACTCATTGTAAATAACTAGGTGTTTCAGGAACAGCTGGGATGGCCCAGTGACGAAAAGTCTAGACATCAACTACGTTGGAACCAATGACAGAAGCAGCCTGTCCGGATGCGATAAAAATGTTATATCAGCTAAGCTACGAACTCATGCAGAAGGCCAAGGAATCCCACATTTGGACCTAGTTATCTCACAGACTCACATCAAACCCACTGTCTCATCCGGAATCCAACAAATAATCTATGAGACTGACTGTGTAGACAGAATATTTCAAATGGTCCCCGCTGAAATCCAAATATAAGACGTCAGGTCTGAGCATGCTATGTCTGCCACTAGTCCGAATCCAGCCGAATTCCAGATTTTTCGCAATTGAGTTCCTTCCAAATAACCATATTTGCCAAAATCCTTAAAAATAACATAAATATGAAGACTGAACATCGCTAGGTGTAATAAGAATGGTTATAAGCGTTGATAGTAATTGTCAACAGCTTATAAAAACGAGTTATCAGTGTAGTCATTACGGAAAATGCAGACGGACACAAATCAACTTCTAACGAGTATACAATGATTTCAGCCGCCTTACATTAAATGTCAACCAAATCAAAAAACGCGTGTCCGAGGCATTTCAGCTTGCAAGTATGAAAAGTATTTGATTTTCAACTCAATCAAATTGGGGGAGGTAGTCATTTCTAGTTATTGTGAATAATAGGAGAAGTAATAATACAGTCAATGAGCAAATAGTCTTGAAGCACTGCGAGAAATGATAGGAAGACCAGACACTAACCAGAAGAAAAGCAATGAATGGGATAGGACTCATTGGTGACAGTTGTGAATCAATGTAAGACATACACGTATTACTGTCCATGTTTGCGAATATAAAAGAACACATCATGGCATCTACCAGCAGTACAGGATAAACATACACATACAGATCCATAAGAAAAGGTTACAAGAAGTAATCTGACGTTGAATATTTGAAACATTGAGTCCCTTTTAGCCATTTGAATAGAATAGTCAGAAGACACAAATTACAATATGAATTCATTTCGCACACTCTCGTCAGTCGTAAACGTGTGACTGGTATGAAAACAAAACCAACAAGACTTAAATGAAACGATTAAAAGTACAAATCGGGCTGGATCGTGATTGGTACTCACGGCTAAACCCACGGTAAACAAAGGTTGACAGTCAGTTGTTTTTGTGCACATAAGACCGGCTGTCGACGGCTGATCAACAAGGCTTCAGTATACTTGAGAATGTGTGGGCTGTGAGCGTTCGTCAAGACCTTAAACGTGGATGTGACATTGACACTGTGACCTGTAGTCGATAAGTGCCTTGCAGTGGATGAAGCGGCGTTTCGTCCTCGCTGAGTGTCACTCATTGATGGGTTAGTCAGTGCAACCCCCAACCACTTTGGGATGTGCTCCTTGGCCCTGGTCATAAGCATCCTTTCTGTTCTACTAATGTAAGTGTCTCCGCAACTGCAAGAAAACTGATAGATACAATGGCTGGTAGAAAACATCGGAGTTTGATTTTTGACCAGGGGGTAGAGGTAATTTAGTGGTCTGTGACAGCAGGACAAGCTTTGCTGCATTGTACACCCGTTTTAACGCGGCGCTAACCATCTTTTCAAAAGTGTTCATCAAACTATCACCTTTGAAGGAGAGTTTGATGTAAACGGCTTTTTTAAGGACTTCCACAGTTGCACTTTTCGTAGAAGTAAATTTGCTCCATTTCCGAATGAAACGTTCTGGGAAATTGTTAGAAAGAAGCGTCTCATACAACACTGTTTGTTCGGCTTGTAATCTATCTTCGGAGCATATTCTTGACGCTCTGTAGAACAGTGTACGTACTAGTGACCTTTTGTATGCAACGGGAGCAAAACTCATGAAGTTCATGTACTTTCCCGTCCATGTTGGTTTACGGTACATTGAACGTTCGATAAATGTTGAATAATTTGATGCACTTTCCAAATCAACACGATATGTACATGTATTATTAAAAATGTGTTAAACTGGAAGAGGAAGAGAAAATAGATTTGAATCTTCCAAAGGGTCGATGCTATCTTGCATCAATGTTAACTTTGACGGTTTGAAACACAAATGTGTATTTTGCAAAGTAATCGTAGAGCCAAGAACGGCTAAAGAAAAAATAAATTCTAAGTAACTTAGTGAACGCACTGCTGTAGCTGAAGAAACTTCAATCAGTTGCAACTTACCTGGCGGTATGTAACAAATCGTGTGTACTAGTGAACCTATTAAAGCCAGTTTTTTCCAGTTGCTCACCATGGATGGACGTCTCACCAAAGGAGATTCTAAGGTGTCTGGCGAGAAAAGCAGCAGAGTGCCATCGAACTGGAGTATTCTGAATTTCCGTATCACAAATAACAACTGTCGCTAATACGCCCTGTTGATCACATGCGGAAAGTCAATATGACGTTCTTGTTAGGTTCGAGTTCTACTCTGAACCACTTCTGTGGACGCTAGCCCCCACTCCTAGTGCTGAAGCCAGTCTATCCGCCTCCTCTGTGTACTTTACATTTGCTTTATTGTCCTGAAAAACTGGCGGAATTTGCTCCAGCTATCACCTTAGTCTGTTTCCCCTGGAACATGTTAGCAACTTGCCACATTGCCTCTCCATCTGATATGATGTAACTCATCCCCTAAAAGGTTGAGTCGTTTGCCTGATCTTAGCTATGGTTGCCAATACTTACCTACTGGGCACTGCTTTCCTCAGATGAAGGCCCGCTTTAAACTACCACTCCTAACGGTTGTGTTGATACCAAAAACGCCTGGGCCTGGTACAAACTCAGCTTTTGTGAACAAATCCATACGAAGCAGATGGCTGCCAAGAAACGGAGTAAATGACGTCAGCAGATGCTATCTGTAACATCTTTGATGGAATGTTTACATGTGTAATGTCTGTCATCGAGTTGCTATTGAACTCCCGGAAATCCCGGTTGTAGAAATCAGTGTAACGATCATTTCGAGGTTTTCCTCTTAAGACTCTCTCACTTAATGTGAAATAGTTTGATTCAATTTCTCCAATCTTCTGACCCTCCCCCTTCTCCACAGCCCGCAATCCGTACACCACTCAGGGCGCGCAGCTTGAAAAAATCCAGTGAAGATAACAGCAAACGTTTCTCGTGGGCCAAACGACATGACTAAATGATTTGTTATTTCCGGCCTGGTGTATAATCAACCAGTGTGAACACGACTCAGACCCGGTCTTTCTAAATTTTCTGTGAAATTTTCTCGTAACCTAACTTCGTTTGAAAAGTTAGGATCCATTTGCTAACTTGCATAACTCTATATATGTACAAAAACAACAGAATATCGCATAATGTTGCCGTTTCATCTTATAGCAGCAAGTGGGTATTCCGCGTTCAGTGGTTGGCACACCAAACAATACATATTAGGTGACCTCCGCCTCAACTTGATGCAACCACAATGCAGAAATATTAAACGCTAGATGAATTGCACTCAAACGATAGTCACTAAAACATATTGTGGTCTGTGTTTTCGTAGAGGAATTCAACTCGACGTGGTATGCAAATTAGTCGATTAAGAACGGTGACCTTGATATAGGAGGTCAAAATTATCTAATATCTGTAACGTACTACGATTCAACCAGTTTCAAGCATTGTATACTGCAGTCTGTGGACTTACGCGCAATCTGAACAAGGTTACTGGCTTTAAAACGTTACAGTATTGATTTTCATGCATATCATTATTGCATGTCGAGGCAGTAAACGTATAATGAAATATGTCAATGAATTTTACTCTAAATATATGTCACGTGTACGAGTATCATCTTTTGCCCGTGAAGTACAAAATTAACCTCGACGTGAGGAAAATCTCCTGGTCTACTGTACGGTTAGAATGAGGACGATTCAAAAGGTTTATCGGAATTCAAAAGTTTGTATCAACGATGAGTAGTGTTCAGTTGGACTTAAACAAATCTTCAAACAGCTGCCTAGCTACATACAATGAATTCCAGTTAATCCGTCATTCGATTCGACCACAAATATCGATCACTTACACAGGGAAGCGAGTTAACGGAAATCCGTCATTTTTTTGGTTTCAACGATGTAACTGGCTCGGTAAGGATGGACATTTATACAAGTATGAATGGTCAATGTTTACTATATTTCTGGTAGTTCAGTAATGAGCCCAACGTCATTGTTAACAATAATGACACTCATCTTCTTCAGTAGACTGAATTTTCGTCACTCACAAACATCGTAGTGGCGAACTGATAATGGTCAGCTATTTACTCCATCACTTGTGTCATATGACCGAAATACAAGGTCGCACTAAACTAAGCACAAGTTATCACCATTGCCCTGCACCCACTTGCCTGTATACGTAAGAAGCTCGAACGATATCCATTATGCTGACGTTCGGCACTTGAACGTATGCAAATACTTGTTATCAATTACTGTTGGCGACATCCGAAATGGATTAGCCCGTCACATTGAGTGAAGCCAAAGGACGCATGCGCTTCAAACCAGCACCCAAATAGCTTGCGCCGCACCACTTGCGGTTCCACTCGCACATTACGAAGCATTTCAGTATACGAGTGTATGATATTACATTCCAGAGGGGATGAGAATGAAAAACAAGAACCAGAGTTGGACTACGAAAAGAACAGGCAAACCATTCACCATACAATTCACCAACAGAGCTGAAGAAAAGAATGCGTATGAGACCGCAGACACTCAAGCTTCTGAAAAGAGGAGCGAACTAATTGCCAAACGACCATAGTCTTGGTCGATGCAATGGTTAACAAAAATAGAATGAATACACCGATATGACCCACCTGAACCTAACGTACTCGTCGTCTCTTCGCCAACGGTGAAATATGAGCACGCTGGTGACCTACCAATCCAAGGCGGCCAATGCATTGGTGGCCGCACACATCGTAACGCCATATAGTCATGTCACCACGACCTATGGCACCGATGATTCCCTTGCGTATCGCTCAATTGT